>BMAU01019865.1:107500-322500 GCA_019973935.1 Trichonephila clavipes | reverse complement strand
AAAATGTTTTATTTTCTTATAAATGAACTTGTGCAAAGAGCGCGTACTTCGGCCGGTATACTTTTAATGTATCAGTGCTGCACAGAGTATTTATAACTAATTAATTAATACTAAATTAAGAACAAGTTTAATAAGTATTAGCGACTTCCATGGGTTCTTTCTCACAGAGCAAAGTTTTTCAAAGGAATGCTTATGATTAGAAATTGACCCTCTTAGTTATTTTTCTACATTTAGCTCATATATATATATTTTGTCTTCTAAGCAACCAACGCATTTTGCAATATGTACCAATTTAAAATTTAGAGAAAGGAAAAATAACATAATAATTATCCTATTACTTATTTATTATTTGCTTAAAAGTAACATATACAAAATTTAATTCTTATGTCATGAATTTGTACGGTTTATAAAAAAGATTGTTGCTTTAGCGTCAAAGTGCATTATTATTACATTCAGTACATTATTAATGTATAAGGGGGCGCGATAAAAATTGCGATTGAAAAGGGGGCGCCAGTATTGAAAGTTTGAGAAGCACCGGTTTTAAAGGTCTGTTTTCAGATCAGCCGGGGTTAACTCATGTTTTATACCATGAAATCGATACTGTGGACAAGGGACCGGTAGTGTCAAGACCCTACCGATATGACAGGATCAAACAAGGAATAATCGATTATCATATTGAGACAATGTTACAAAAGGGTACAATCCGTCCTATTCAATCCCCATAGGCGTCGCCGGTGGTTTTAACGCGCAAAATAATGGCCTTCCTCCGGATTCTCCAGAGGTGTATCGATTCGCGATTGATTATCGCAAACTTAATGCCCTAACTAAATACCCTCGATATCCATTACCGGTTATTGATGATCTAATCACAAAACATTCCGCATACCGGCGTTATGTTGAAATTGGATTTAAAAGTGGTTATTTTTAATTGGCGATTATAGTCCGAAAGATATCGAGAAAAACCACGTTTATAACTCGCAATGGCACGTTTGCATTCCTCTGAATGCCTTTCGGCCTTTCAGGGCGGCGCCAAATTTCCAAAAAGCCATAGACATTATATTAAAACCTGTTATTAGGCCTTCCGTGTTGGTTTATATGGATGATGTTATTATCATATCTCCATCGTTTAATGAACACATAGATCATTTGAATCAGGTATTTACATTTTTGCGTGACGCTGGGCTAACCCTAAACAAGGAAAAATGTAACTTCGCACGTGACAAATTGAAGTATTTAGGTCTCATAATTAGTAAGGAAGGGATGGAAACTGACAATAGTAAAGTGAAGGCAATCACACAAATGAAACCTCCTAAAAATAGTAAGGAAGTGTCGAAGTTTTTAGGGATGGCGAGGTGGTATCAGAGGTTTATACCCAAATATGCAGATACATGTGAACCATTATATCTGTTAAAGAAAAAGGGGCTAAATTTAATTGGTCAACGGAAGCACAGGAGGCTTTTGATAAGATAAAACGAGCACTAACAGAGGCACCAGTTTTGCAGTTGCCGAATTTTACAGAACAGTTTAACATTTTTACTGATGCTAGTGGCTCCGGAATTGGTGCTGTGCTTAAGGGGGTCACTTCACGAAAATCGATGCCAAAATCGATTTTTCAATTTCGATTGAAAAATAAAATTCAACCGTTTCTCTTTCTGATACAGTTTATATTTTTGTTCTAGCTGAATTAGAAGTATTTTTTATATTTTTTAAAAAGTTGTTTACGTCTGTAATGTGCCACATCTGCATTCCCTAAATATTTCTGCCTTGTATCCAATAATCCTTTATCTCCATCTCAAAATAATTTCTGATTATTACAAATCACAAATCATCTGCCTTTGATCATTTTTTCTCAAGCGTATGATTTACGATGCAATAGGGTAATACGATGTTTATGGAACCCCAAATTATATCGCGCTCCAAGGAAAATGTATCGCTTGTTTATCATAGTTTTTAAAGATATATGTGAGGAGAAAAGGCATATATTTAGGTAGAGAAAATGTAAATTTTATACTAGTATAATTGCAATTTCCTACAGTTTCAATTTTTGCAATTTATTTATTTAGAAGCAAAAATAATAACTATAAATTTTAATATCTATAAGATATTTCTTTGTTAGATTCATTATGTGTGGTCTTATTTTTGATTTTGATGCATTCAAAAATTCGTAGGACATCTTATACTAATTAAAACATTTTCATAAAAATTATTAAAACAATAATTATTATTTACTTTTGAAAAATTCACTGAATATGTATTATACAAACATTCCATTTTTCTATTAATGAGAATTTAAATATATTTTAAATTTGCTTTTGAAATATTTCGAAGTTTTCTGGGTTGCGGGCTTGTGGCTGGTTTGTCATGACAGAAACAATCAATTCAAGTGTGCCACTGGATATGTTTGAAAAACAAAGTAAAATAGATTTTTTACATAAAAAGGGATCACAAATGAACAGAATCTTACATAAACGAATTTAATGGAATTTTTTATCTCAGAATCTTTCGGTGCTGCGTCCACATGGTAAGATGGAACACGCCCCTCTCTCCTTTTTCTATCGGCCTTTCGTCACTCGCCCTAGATTGAGTGATGAAACAAGAGCGATTTCTTCATATTTAAGGTCCCAGGACAGCGTTTCTCAAACTGTAGGGTGCACCCCTAGAGGTTGTGATAACTCTACGAGGGGGCGGGAGCATATTGAAAAGTCGAGAACAAAGGATTATTTAAAAAATTATGAATTTCCTGAAAGTAAAAAATAAAAATACATTCTGACTTAATACAAAATAAAATACATTCTGACATAATAAAAATAATACTATCATTCACACTGATACAATACACTTATAAATGCATTAGTACTACATAATGTATTTTATAATTCCTTTAACAATTTTAAGTAAGGACAAATTTTATTATTACCAGTGCCCCCATGGGTTTGTAAAAAATACATATACATAAATTAACACTTTCTTAATCATTTGAACGATTTATAAATAATCCTAGAACTGCCAATTAAAAGTTACGCGATTCGCTCTCCGTTTTCCACGCAATCGCGCGTATGTGATGTATTTGGGTGGGGTGAAAAGGGATAATTAAGTAAATCCTTGCAAACACTGGCAAAGTCCTTGTATTGCAATCCAAAACCTTCGGAATGATTGATGAATAGCAGTGCACAGAAAAGTTCGTACTTCTGAAAGACGTATATATACGTAAGGAGCATTTAACGCACCGATTGTGTTAGACATATATATACGCCAGTGTCACTTAAGAGGTTAAAACGCATTGTATTTTTAGCGTCAAAATATAGCATAATTGAATTCAATGAATTGTTATTTGTATGGAGGTGCAGGGGGGCACGAAGAAAAATTATGATCGAATATCGGGCGGCAAGTATTAAAAGTTTGAGAAGCACTGTACTAGGGGCTATTGAATACGATAGATGCAGCGCGCCCAACTGCGTCAGTTTTAATGACTTTGTACAATTTCGTTAATTTTAAATCTTTGTCTTGTAAAATAGTGTAACTTACAGTTTTATACGAAACTCATTCGAAATAAGTACTTTGTAACTTACGTATGATATTTATTTTTGTTGGGCGTAGAGGTACATCTGAGAGATATGCATGCCTAGCCAGTATTTTATTCAACCTTCAATGCTGCTGAAATAAACTCCCCAATTATCTATACGGAAATCAAAATCACTTTGATATATGTAGGAAAACTAGGTCACAAACTTTTAAAAGAGCACCTGCGAAGACGGTTTGAGTTTAACATTCACATGCCTCGTTCATTTTGACTAAGTATTGAAGAAATATCGGATATATATACAAAGCCCCATTCAAGACGAAAAACCTCAGCGGGAACTTAGAAAAGAAGATACTGTTCCCTTTTGTTAGACATCAAAAGGGATTGTTAAAATATTGTAATGTATTACACACACACACACAAACAATGTAAGGGGATTTGTGAAGACAGCGACAAGGCATTTTAAAATGTAAACAGTGGTGACACAGTGGTAAATAATCATTATCTTTTTGATATTTTTTCGTTTAAATATCTGAATTTCTGATTCTATTTTAAATATAATTTTATGTTTTAATGTCAAATCTCACCAATAAAATGATTAAATCATCTTCAAACATAAATATGTGCTCATACATCTGATAGATGACGTGCGCCTATGAATGCAACTTTTTGAAGCGCGGCTTTCGGAGGGTTAAAGAAAGTGGAAATATCAGTTTTTTTACAAAGTTGAAAAACATTTGCAAATTTTTCTTCATATGAAAACAAATTAATAATAACAATAATAATTATATGCGCATAAGTCGGTGTTACGATCGCTAATTTTTCCTTGATTACATCTAGCTGCGATAAACCAAAATTAATATTTTCAATTGAAACTTTTATTAACTAAAGAATAGTAAAACCCAATGCATCACTGATGAAGTAATGCATAAATTAAAAAAGGCCACATTTTTCATCATATGGCAAACCACACTCAGAATATCTGTTCAAGTTTTGATTAATGAGTTTTCTTCAAAAGCCTCGGTGGTAATTTTTCAGTCCAGTGAAGGTCCCACAATCATTCCAGGGCCATACAAATGAATGCGGAGGGCGACGTCAAAGCAGAATTAGATGAAGGTGACCCAAAATTGATTTTCTAGTGACAATTAGAAGGTAAAAATGAAAACGTTTTAGAGATATAGGAAGCTTACAGGAAGGCCCAGTTACATGTAATCATTGTTTTCATCCGCTGCAGTTTACCCCCGGAATTTAGATCGGGAGAAAACACTGTTAGAAATTTTGTGTAATTAACGCTTAATTGTATCTTAAAATTGGTTAAAAAATTTATACCTTGATGTTTAATAAATAAATATTATTTTCTACGAGTCGTACGAAGCAGCATTGGACGCTTTTGTCATCACAATCTATACTGATGGCAGTAAAATAGATATACGGGGCAGGCAGTGGAACTTGAATTCTAACACCTCGAGAGAAACATAAAACAACATAATCCACATTTTTGTTCCGTTTTCGAAGCGAATTAATTGCAACTGACATGAGATTATAGAAAATAATGAGCCAAAGTAACTACTACGACCTCTGGATTCTGTCTGACAGCCCGTGATATTCAAATTAAGTTACTAAACATATAGTCGAAGTTTTCTAGATACAATAGAGAATAGGAGAGTAGATAAATTCAAAATCAGGTGAGATTGTTACTGACAGGTATCATATTTGAATTATTGTGATTAAAGACTTATTAGGAGGAAGCTTTAAAGTGACGATTGTTCATTGAGATTAAATTGATGTTAGATTAAATCGGATGACAGATTAGATCCTAAAAGTAAGGATCGAGTTTGATAATCTCCTAATCTTTGGTGTATTATCGTTGTTTTTCCACTTTCGCGATTAGTACCGAGACATTCTCTTACTTTTATTAATTGAATTTGCGTCGTTTCATTGTGTGATCAATAAACAGATTGGTTGGATCATGGCGACAATCTTCAACATATCTAGGTGCCCAAGAGAGAGGTGATAACCTCACACATATGTTGTGCGATGAATTGAAATCTTAGTATACGAGTAATATGCAGCAGTTTTTAAAAATGTAAATGTGTAAAAACCCAAAATTATTTTAATTTCATTTAGATTAATATTGCTATTTTTCAGCTTACAAAATTACACTCGAGATAATGTTGTTTCTAGGTGCATTCATTATAAACTGCAGTAAGATATTATATTTTGTTAAATGTTATTGTGAAACTTTCCACATGATATCTAAACTTAGTCTTAGTTCTGAATAGAATAAACTGTATTTTATTGTGAGAAGTACCGCGATTTATACAAAAGAACTCGAAAGATATTCCTTTAGATATTTATTTGCCTCTGTAATTCAACAGAGATAGAAAAATCTTATTGTATTTAACGAGATGTCATGTGCAGTCGGCGGAAAGATTTAGTTGAAAAAGGCAAACTTCTGCCTATTACTAAGCAGCAGGAATCAGACTAACATTTAACAATCACTTCTTGAGTATAACATACTGCCAATTTATGTTTGTAATGTTTCGTCCTTTAAGGCATATTGAAGCTCTGATGTAGATACATTTTCTGTCTTACACAGAAGGTCGTTAGCGATTTATGGAAACGATTTTGATAGTCAATTTTTATATAAAAGTGTCGTATTTTTCGTTGTGATTTAGTTCTCTCTGATAACCATGATTGTTGACAATTGCTCTAGCTCGAATACCAATAAAAGTAAACTTTTCATTAGTACAGTCATGCCATTTTTACTCCATTCTTCTTGAACTTCTTTCCAAAGTCCGTTCAGAGTTCTTGGACACCATTTTACTAAGGCTCGTTTGATCAAACCGAAAGCAAAATACGTTGAAGAAGCGTCTGATGAATTGATTCGAATCCGCTTTCACCACTTGAAGAAACATTTTCAATTGATTTATTTTTTAGAAAAACACATACACACATGGAGAAACATTTTAAAACATTTAATTTCTCATTGTATTCACGGATAAATTTTCAAAATGCATACACATAATTTTCTGCTACTCATTGTATTCTGAAGCCTGCATGTCCCTGTGATGAATTAGTTCAAAATCCCTTTCGTCACTTGAAGATAAAATTTCAATTGATTTATTTTTGACATCATAAAGTTCAGTGATAAGTATTTGCAATGATGTTTGGTTAATCAACTTGCGATGTTCCTCCTCTGGGAAGTACGTCTCTCGAAGCATCAGCGAGAGCTAGAGGTGTAGGATCAGCGAAAGAACTAGGATCAAACATTATCTTAATATGACTTTATTAAGATATTCAACTTAAACCTTTAACAAATTTAACTATAATAATTAATATGAGAGAATCTACGATGACGCAATACGCAACACACAATATATATATATATAATAAGACCTAATCCAATTCACTCGAATCTGAATAAGTGAACCGCCTAATCATCGATTCTAATATTAAGTAATCAATCCTACCTTATTATATCTTGTAATAGCACTTATCTTTATCTGCAATGGGATGCAGCTTTACGGCTAACTTCTATTCGAACACCAATATATATATCCACGTCACGCACAACTTATTCAATCTTAAAACACGAACTGTAATAATCATCAACTGCCACAACTCACATCAATTGTCTAACCTTCCTTTACATTGCCATCGCGCTTACTCTAAGATCCGATATTTAAAGTCCATTTATTTGCATCTCTTATTCACATCTCATTTCTTGGATTTGGTTGGGAAAGAGTAGCCATTAATTCTGGCCCAAAGAACCCAAAGGACTTGTTAAAAAAAAGACGCGTAAGACGTCACAAACTGTTTGCAAGCGTCACCATAACCAGATATGCACGATCGAAGCTGGTTTTAAAATTTTAAATTCCTTAAAAAGATGTCACAAAAGAATAGCACAAAAGTAAAACCGTACAAAACAAATCGTCCCCCCCCCAAAAAAAAAAAATTTCATACCAAAAGGACCGCTCAAAAACCGGTTTTACTGTATTTGTTTACGGACACGTCTCGTACGTTTAGTAATATTTTTGAAAATACTTCTCTTTTATTATTTTATTATTTAAAAAAATACTTTTTTCATTAAATTTCACACTCTTTGAAAAACAATAAAGTAGCTTTTTATGAGAAATGATTAATAAGATCTAATAATGAATAGCGAATAAAGAAAAGCATTATAAGCACGGAGAGTACAGGCAGCCAAGAGAAAGGAAAATTTTGTGCCAACTTTGTAAGCTTAGCTAAGATGTCTATGTTTCACTTCTATCATAACTGAATTTCTCAAATTAGATCGCTGAAATGCATGTCCTTAATGCTTGCGCACATACGAGATTTAATTAATATGTTTTGAGTTCGAGAAGGTCGTGTTCCAACCTAATTAATTTTTGGCGTGTAAGATGGCAAAGTTGCCCTAAATGTCGTTAATGTCCTTTCAATTTACTTTTAGTGAAATTGAATGACTTGAGTTAAGAAAACTTGAAGAAAAAACCCGTTCAAGAATTGAAATTTGTAAATTTAAGATTTAAAAATGTCTATCTAGACATCGAGAAAATTTATCTAGATGTTAGTGTATTCATTATTAATAAAAATATAACCAAAGCTCTACAAAAAATACTCGTATTAAGCCATGCTTTATGAAGAATGAGAGTAAACTGAAAATGCAAGAAAATTTTGCCAATGAGCATCATGAAATATTTAAATCTAGCACTTTGTCTGGAACTAGGAACAGATACATTATAAACAAACTACATAAATAAATAACTTGAGTTTTTGTCGGCAAATAAACTATAAAAAGGGGTCCATGAGTCCAAAAAGTTTGGGAACCGTTGATCTACAGATTAGAAAGGCGCTGACGAATGGCGTTCACCGCACCGTGTTGGCAGAGCGAAGTGCGTCAAAGCGATAATTTGTCGTCAAGCACGAATCTAACGCTGCTATGAAACTGTACCCATGTTGTTTTATGAAATTTATCTCAAATAATAACTTGAAATTACAATTCCATTTTTTAGAAGTGTCTACAGATCGATTGTATTGAACAAAGTTCCTTGTCAGCTTAATGCAAAGGTTACTTGTAATGCGGTGGAAAAATGGCCGTAGATAACCCAAGTTATGGGGACATGGTACGATTTACACTAAACTTTTTAATTTAAGGATTTTCAAAATTTTTTTGGTTGCCTCCTATGTGCGTATACTATGTAAAACAGATTTTATGCTCGACATTTCATAAAAAGCTTACCATTTAATTTCTTAAGGAAAACATTTGTGAAATGATTGTAAAATGCAACTCCTCCTACAAAAATTTACATGCATGCATGAAATATGATTTAAAAGTACATCAAACCACGTATAACAAAACTTGGTATGGGTTTTGCGATAACATAATAGGTATTCGTGCAATACTTCTTTTTATGAATACTTATTGAAAATTCCTTAAAAAGAGTATAAACTCTGAGTTAAATTATTTTTAAAAAAATAAGTATTGCGCTTTGATTAAAAATGCATGCCAACTTTTGTTACATCTACTATTAACAATAAATAAAAAAAATGAAAGCATTAGGCACAAAATAGAAAAAAAGCCTTAGCATTTTAAATGAAGACAAACTAGTTATTTTATCTTTCTGAGTTAAGTCCATATAAAGTTTTGATTTTCCATAGGAATGTGAATAAAAACCAACATAAAAGCTATAATAATTCTGCGTTTTTTAAGTTTAGAGCTTACAAATTTTGTGAAGTTAAAGAAATATATATAAAAAATAATTTAAGCTAAAAAAATTAGATTTGATTTTTTGACCAATTTTTGTCAATTGAATCGTACCATGTCTCCTTAACTATTTTTACAGGGCAAAATTTCAATTTAAAGTCAACTTCTTTATATACCATTTTAAGCCCCGTTTACATGGAAGCCGGCATAATACCGGCAATTTCGAAATGCGGATGAAAGCCGGGATTATACCGGTATTTTTTTTCGACCCGTTTACATGAGAATCTGGTGATTGGTTGATAGATTCACGTGATTATAAACTGTAAGCATGGAAACAACTAGAATTTTTAGCGTGATTATCATGAAGAGGACATGTGATTATGTTTTCGTTTTTTTACCGCCAAACATTTCTATGCTCTTGCACATTTTAACTATACCCGCTAAAATTTCGTATTTAACTATACGTGGTTGCTCGATTATAGTAAAAGATGTCGACTGTCGGAAAAAAATCTCTTTAATATCCCGGTAAAAATTCGAGTGTTTAGTAAACATGAATAAGAACGACATTTGTTTTCAATACCAACCATTTTGAAACCGTCGCCACCAAAAACCGAACTCCCTTTTTACTATTTTTGTGTTCACATAAGAAACTTCTAAACAGATCGAATCGGCGACTGGTCCGATAAATTTTGAAAAATCGCCAGCTTGGCTCGATTTTGTGTGTTATGTTTTGGAGTAGAAACCCTACGATTTGGCAAGAAAAAACTTGGCGGGATAAGTGGCCGAACAATCCAATCGTATTATCGATAGATGTCTACAGGAATGGAAATTTTTGTTTATTTTAAATTAAATTATATAGAGAACATACATAAAAAGATAAAATATATTAGGTTAGCTTAATTTTTTTTTTGTTTTACACATCTTTAGAGTAGTTAAAAGAGATTTCTGTATATTTAATTATCTAAAATAAGAACACAAAAATCTGATATGTAATCATACCTGTCATATTAAAACAAGTATATATATATATATATATATATATATATATATATATTATATATATATATATATATATATATAATTTATACAACTTTCAAACATTAGAAATGAAAATTACCATTTGTAAAATTATATATAAAAAAATCATGTAACATTTTGAAAGTCTGTATTCACAGTACTATTTTAGTAAAAAGATATAATTTATCGAGAATTACATTCTGAGTGTGGTAAAAAATTGAGGCATTAAAATGTGTGTATTATAAGAATATGAAATTGTGTGCATACATTGAATATTAAATTCCTGTTCTCTTGTACATGATCAAAATAAAAAGTCATTTTTAAATCCATAATTATTTTAGTTAAAAAAATAATTATTAAATATTTGTGTGGTATCTATTTATTATGTGAGGATTTCTTAACACATTTGTTTTCCAGAATTTGACTGATACAAATTTTTCTCACACAGATGTACCTTTTTATACTATGGATAACAAATATGCATTTATTGGTATTTGCACAATTAAAATGTAAAATTTAATAATTTTGATGAATTTCATATAAAGACTTTACACTTGTTATTGAAATATCAACATTGTGTGTTAAAGAAATCTGTGCAACCCCAGCTGAAATGTATTAAGCATAAGAATACTCTGGATTTTTTTACATATGTATTAAAGTCTAAATGTTAATATATATATTGATATTATCCTGCTAATAAATTTAAGACCTAAATAAATTTGTCGCATTGAGTTAGTTACAAATATTGACCCAAGAAGTGTACTTAAATCAGTTCTATGATATAAAAATTAGTATCATGAAACCAAATACGACTTTTACATATAGACATTTTCTGAGGTGAGTTTAGTGAAGATTAACGTCGCACTGTTCAGCTACACGAAATTTGGCGACGGACCACGTTTTTGAACCATGGTCAAGTGACATTGGCACCCCCTCTCCTAACTACCACACCACACCAACGGGAGGACGTTTCAGCTCTCGAAGATTTAGCAATGCATCGCTGCCCTACAATATTTTTCTGTAGGATGTTTACTTTCTAAAAGCAATGGAAATATTCAGAATTTAATACAACCTTTTCAACTCTCTATTTACCCTTAAATGAACAACTTGACATTGCTGTTTACAATAATCTATATTCATGAAGAATTCAGTAAAAAAAGGTAATTTCAAAGAAATGTTTTCTAAAATAAGTGTTTCATCATCCAAAATCACTGATATTTTTGTGTAACAAATGCTTACGGGACAAATTTGGGGTGCTTGTATTGTATAATATCGACAAATTTTTTAAAATAAAAAAACCGCCAAATGCTGCGATATACAGCCAATAGTAGAAACTGCCCCTGATCACGTTTGCACACAGTAACAATAATAGTGATGTAATTGTTTTTTTAAAATTTGTTATGTCTTTTTGCTTGGTGAAATTAGTCGGCAGTTTAATGCATGTTCCAAAATTTGTGGAATAGTACGAGTACTGATTTAGCATTTCTTAGAGAAACTTTGAAGTAATTTAATATTTTGCTCATGTGTAATTTTTGTGGGAAACTGAGAAGTTTCATGAAATTTAGGAATGCCCTGGTAAAAGAATCTTGCTTACAATTAGTACACATTGTAATTAATTTATTAATGATAAACTTTGGTAACTTATCGAATTAATAATGATTATTATTAATTTTCAAACATTAAGTTTCAGATTGAGAATTCTGAATTTTTTTTTCTGATGTCATTTCATCTTCCATTTTTTTTTAAAGTTTTAATGTAATATATAAAATGATACTTCAGTTCCATATCAGTGATAACGAAATAACATGTCATGTATTTGTTTCTTTTATTCAACTTCTTTCTATAAGTTGCATGATTTCAGTATTCTAATTTGTTCTATGTAAGTTCTGAAAGTTGACTGTATAGAAGTGGATTTTATAATTCTGCCAGTTTGTAAGATCTGAAATTTCAAAATTCTTGTGATATTTCATTTAATCTAGACCCATACCATACACAATTTCTCAAAAATACTATGAAAAGTTTTGTAGCTTACCTATATACAAATGTTATAGGTTTTTGCTTTCTAGTTTCTGGTATATTTCACACAGTTGGCTGACTAAAAGACTAGTTTTTGCCATTAATTTCTTTGAAAACAAGGGAAGACCATTTAAAATCTTACTTTTGTAAATGTATTGTATCCAAAAAAGAAAAAAAAGCATTAATTTGATTAAAATAGTTTTGATAGTATTGAAATTAAGAGTAAATAAAATTCGCAGAAACTTTGAAGAAAAAAATGTTTTCTCATAATTTTTTGTTTACTATTAATTGCCTAATCACTAGGTGTTTAAAAATTTAAGTTTTTATGTCATAAACCTAAAGTAAACATTTTAGAAATTCTACATAATTTGATCTTTTTCATCTATGAAATCTTTGATTTAGGAGATAATGTTCTTTAATTTTTTGTTTCATTTTATTTGTTTGGGTTAATGACATTTAATACTCTTTTGTAAATATTTTTAAAAATTAATACTTTTGTTGTAAATAAATTGCAAAAACCATTCATAAGATTTTCAGAGAATTTTATTAGATGTTATCATCAATAAGATAAAAATTGAGATATATAATAATTGTAAAAGATATTATGCATGTTGAATATTGGCGATAGATCCTCGATTTGTCCTTATAGTACAATGTTACTCTTTCAGAGAGTCTGATTTATATAGCAGATCATGAAATGCTTTATTTACTTATAGTGCATTCATGTAATGTTAAGTTTAAGTGTCGAAAAATGATGTATATTAAAATGAATATGATTATTAAAGAAAACTGTATACAAGAAATTTTCACGAAAACAATTTAATTTGTTCTACTTTATAATTTTATTAAAAAGCCTATTCCTTTAAACATGTTTCTTAATTTATTCAAAAACATCCAATTAATTTATTTCAGAATGTTGGAGACAGACATTTTTAAGAAAATTCAAACCTTCTGAAGGGTAATAATTACAAAGGAAGTCTGTATAAAGCATATCAAATGTTAGTTTTTTTATAAGATTATTTCAGATACCCAAAACATTTCAATGATGTTAAAAGCAATTTTATTTCCATCTCAGAGTTCCTAATTGTTAAACAAAAACTTTCATATTAACCAACGTTAATTAAAAAGCTAAATTACAATTTTTGTTTGTAAAACAGTGTGCATTTTCTTCGATGTGCAATGTTTTCATAAGAACTTGTTCATAGTATGTTTTATAATTTTGGGATTATTTAATCCTTCGAGGAGAAAAAAGTAGTACTTATAGCCTACTTTTATAAAATAATTTTGTATGTATATGTGTATAAAGAGATCTCTTTTGGTAGAGTAAATCATGGTTTGCTTTAATAACAAAAAGTAAATGGTTAAGTGAAAGTGGATCAAAACGGAAGATTTTTAAAAAATAAATTTTCCTTTTAAGCTCTTATCCTCATGAATTTAAGGGAATGTTAATATAAAACAGATCATTCTATTGGTTATATCAACTTTAACAGTAAAAAAAAATTCAATACACCTTTATATGGAGTTATTTAGTTACAAGATATTACTAATTTTTTACTTCTTATATGGAAACACTCAATTAGATAAATCAGGAAAAATAAAAAAATGCAATTTTTTTGTGTACATTCAAAAGAATTATATTGTAATAATTTCAAATCAATCTCAAAAACTGTATTAAAATATATGTATCATCTTATTAAAATATTAAACATACATGCAGAGCATACTAAATATAAATTTATTTACATCCTTCTCCCTGTACCTGAATGGAATATAATTTTTATTGGAAATGGGCACGTGTAAACTTCCGAATCCCGGACAGTTGTATCCAATTCGTTTTGGTCTCCCCAGATGTTTATGAGGGTTATTATTTCTTCTGTTGTCTAACGCGAGCAATCCAAAACAGCAGCCATCTTGAATAAATGAATTTATGACGCAATGCATCATGGGAGAATTAGAAAACACTCACCTTTTACCCCCAAAGTTCCTAGTCGAAAGAGGGTACGAAAATAGACCTGCATTTCGAGCCGGCATTTTCCGGGTAAACGGGTACAAAGCGGATTCGTTCCGGCATATTGCCGGCAATTTTCGTCCATGTAAATGGGGCCTTAGTGTATTATTATTGTGTATTCGCCTCATCTACTTGATAGATCTCACTGATCGTTGAGGTTCCCTCAGGAACACTACTGATTAAGACGCCAATTAGTGAGGAACGAAATAAGGACCAATAGATATTCACAATAGTTCACTTTTACTAGTCTAAAGTTGAACGTGATATGTAGACGAGGCAATAGTCTAGTAAGCAATAACTTATCTTTAAAGGGTATCCTGAGAGATATATATTATCTACAACAGGATTCCCAAAGTGGTCTATATCGACCCTCAGAGGTCTATGACGACCTGCAAGTGTTCACGCAAGCGAAAAAAATAATTTTTGAGGTCCATGAGGTGTAAATGTGGGTCTATGATAGTGACTCTCATTAAACCAGGCCATGAATATTTTTTTAAAAAAAATTAATCGAGTGGAAATAAGATTTTACCCAATTTAATTGGTTTATTTAATAAATTTAGTGAGGTTAGTTTGCAGTTACAAGGTAACAGCATAAATTTTACTAAGACAATGACCATTTCAATATTCTTTCCAGAATTAATCTAAAGAAGTATAATATTGGACTTCGCGAATTTTCTCAATTTGTCACAGACAATCTGTCAGGACGTTCGACATTTAAATGCTCTTTATTCAGATTTTGAAACGAAGTTTGAGAATGCTTTGACAATAGTAATACCACAGTAGACAATGAATTCACATCGTAGAAATGAACAAAAATGTTATATTACAATAGGAACTTATCAGAATATGTAAAGTGAAGTAAAGTAAAGTTTAAAAACTTAAAGTAAAGTTTAGAAACGCGCGCGGGTGTCACACACAAAGCAATTTTGGTTTTAACAACTGAGAAGGCATTTCAGTGATTTTATCAATCTCAAAAACAAAGAAAGAAGGAAAGCTAGACACAAAGGAGATTATAAGACTAGATTCACACACATATTAAATGTTGAAAATTTGTCATTGAAGCGCCAGATTGATCCTTATCGTTAAAAACATTTGTTTGTTGTTCAGTTATTTTATGTAGCAGTCAGTGGCGTAACGGAGACTTTTAGGGCCCCGTGCAAAGTCAGGTTTTGACCCCCAAGCCGGACTTTACATTGAGTACGTACTTAGCATCAGTCAGGCTTTGCCCATTACGTTATGCCACTGGTAACACTTATGTTATGTATTAATTAAATTTTTATTTAATTAATTAACATTTACTTCTTAAGTTTTAAACTCTGTACTTCACTACAGTTAGAAATAGAACTTTTTATAAGTAAATAGTAGCACCAGCTATTAAAAAGACATTTAACTTGATAAATTTGCAAAAATTCAATAATAGGCAAGCAGGGGTCTACCTAAAAACGAAAAACATGGCAAAGGGTCTATGAGGCAAAAAGGTTTAGGAACCTGTGATCTACAAATAAATTTCTCTATGAAAGATAAAGCTTCTAATATTATTGAATGACTAAACAACTATAATTCCGGACTTCATTTTAAGGAAAAAGTGACTGAAATTCAGGCGTACTAGCGGACTATATTGTCCACATAATCTCCACTTTATCTCACTGACTATTTATATTCTATTTAGATGTTTGTTTTCGAAGAGGTGTTGTTCTATCTCAAAGTGCCCATTTGTTTGGATGGAAAAACCCGAGTAAGGGAGGAGAAACCTTGCTAACAGCCCATTATTACAAGTGTATATTTGCGCTTTTTTATTAGATTTCTCGAAGTTATTTCTTATTATATCATGGGCACGTTAAAAATAAATAAATAAAACAAGCGTTACTGCAGCGTCAAAAAAGGTTTGAGATAAAAACATTTCATATTTTCAAGCAGATATCTTCACTGCTATATTGCAAATGTAAAATGAGTGGATGGTGTCAATATCTGTTCTATGCCAAAGCGAAGCGCATTTTGAATTCAGTGCAATGTGTCTGGTGGTACTCTAATGCCATGTGATTTTTCCAATTTGTAGATTGCGCATCTTATAGGATCTTTAAGCCAGCGGTTCCCCTTATGTATCAGACCAGCGTTTCTTAAACTGTTGAGGGCACGTGTACTTTGCACTGTAATGGCGACCAAGTACTTCGTTTCCTATTCCTCTGCTTGCTGGAATTCTAAGCCTAACCGTTCGTTGATTCGGCAAGCTCGAAGTCTAAAAGGCGAATCTGGGATTTATGGAATTTTTCATAATAATAATGAAATAAAAATAAATAATAAACATGTTGTATGCCTCTTTTTTAATTACTTATAATTATTATTTTCCACACAATATTTTTCGACTACGCGCTTCATTTTCCCGTCCACGTATTGGTTTTTAGAATTCGTGTAGTTTTATTCAATTTTGTCCATAGTATTACAATAGTACGTTAGCACCCTACATTGTTTATGGGGAATCTGAGCTAGAAAATAAAAATAAATAATACAGAAATAGGTTTTTGCTTAAATTGCAAAGCTCTTTTAGAAGACAAAAGAGCTTTAGCTAAAGCATTAGATAATTTTTTTGCAGTGTCTCATATTCCGAGACAGACAAACCCTTTAGTAAATATTTGCTCAAACCATGGTTCGTTATACAGAAAAAGAACTAAAAGAAATAAATATGAATCAAAAGAATATAAATAGTCTTGTGGATCAGGAAAAAAAATTACGAAACTACATCGATTGAGATAAATGGTATCATTACTCAGTTGCTTATTTACTGCGTTATAGATTTTTAAGTAAGTGGTTTTTGTTTATTTTTTTATACATTGGACTCATTTTAAAGAGATAAACTAGTTACAAAATTGGGTTTCCACTTCTTTAAAAGAAAATTGTTTTTACTTATACACAAAATGAATTACATAAGGAAGAGGAGACGATAGTTAATAGATATTATTGATATAAAAATTGTGTATGATAAATATCTCTGTAAGGCAGTGTTTCTCAAGTGTGGGGCCCCCTGGGGGATCGCGATAACCCTGCAAGGGGGCGCGAGCATATCGAAAATGTAATGATTTTTTTTTTTAAAAATAACCGGAAAGAAATGAAACAAAATACTGTTTCCATAATAAAAAAATACACAACAACACTGATATAATTTATGTTTATCATCTGGCGTTCTTCTGTTTTTAACATAAAATATTACTCGTTAAAAGAAAAACACTAAACTCAGACCTGAGAAAAATTCTAAGAAGATAAACATTTCATCACTGTAATTATTATTGAAATACTGTATATTAGTTGTAGAAAGAAAAGGAAGACATGATTCACTTTTCAGCCAGGCAGCATAATACATTTGCTGGTCATTTATTTGATTGACCTTCAAACTTACTGGTAGGGTTTCTACATTAGTTCAATCCCATCTTTTATGTATTTGTTTTTCGCATAGGAAATTGTAAATAATGAAGAGTTTTACGATATTTGGA
Organism: Trichonephila clavipes; assembly: GCA_019973935.1. Classification (NCBI taxonomy): domain Eukaryota; kingdom Metazoa; phylum Arthropoda; class Arachnida; order Araneae; family Nephilidae; genus Trichonephila; species Trichonephila clavipes. The sequence goes on along the minus strand of BMAU01019865.1, from coordinate 304,747 downwards.
AAAGAATTGATTGATTTTTGAAGGATTATTTGGCTAAGATTTATTTTTACGAGTAATCTCAAACATATAAAGCATATTGAAAACGTCAAAATCCTTTTTTAGAGCGTCCGTATTTTTTTCTGAATACACTTATAACCAGGCAGCGGTGGTGTGGGGCATCTGTGATCTGTATTGAAGGAAGTTGAAACTGATGCATATTATTCATGATTGAGAAACACGATGAACATGAAACGAAAGGAAAATTTTCAATGGCTTCCTAAAGAACTCCATCAACTGAAATATGAAGCCATAAGTGTACCAGAAGGTTCAGTTCGACTTGCCAAAAAGACACAAGAAAGAAAAAGTTCAACTTGCTATTTGTTTATCACCAAAGGTGTCACGAGTTCGAGCCCAGTACCACTAAAGACCCGTCGTGAAAGGGAGAGGTGCACGTTAAATCTGTAAAGAGCTCAAACGTCCTCTTGTTGGAATGGTGTGGTAGTTAAAAGAGGCCAGCTCAAGTATCGTCCTCGTCAACCATGGTTCAAAATTACGAGGTCTGTCTCTAAAAGCCCTCGTGTAGCTGAACAGTGCGACGTTAATATTCACTCACTCGATCATGAATGCTCATTAAAACTACAATTACTTGAACAAAATATGACAGCTTTGCCAGCAAGTAACATTTCTGTAATATTAGTGAAAAGTACCTTTGCTTTTCGTCCTTTATTAAGGTCTTTCAATTGTCAATCATTTTAGTTCAGTTTTATTGGACTTTTTCTCAAATCATCAGAGAAAGATTGAACATTCCTTGAAAGCCGGTAAGTATACTTTCTCTTAATTAAATTATTCACTGGAATTCCAATTTGTATCGTGTAGAGTAAAAATAATTATAAATAAATGATTGGGGTGACTGAGTTCCCCCGCACTACCATCGGCGTTAGTATTGAGTGCGCGCCTGCTCCCGGGTTAAAACATTTTGAAGTCTTCTCGCTTTAAATATTAAAAAGCAACACAATTATTTTTCATAGGAATTTTATATTCTTTTTCATTACTTAACATTAATTCTAAATGCTAATTCTGTGATGCTTAAAATTACAGTTCTTTTAAACAGTTATTTACAATTATAGCATTTATCTAAAAAAAAATCATTTTACATTTTTGTATACAATGTCGTGCACGCAGTTTTACTCTCCTTAATGTTCAGCTATTATATCAAGAATAATGTTATATTTTTTAAAAAAAAAAAATTAACTCGTGCGAAGAGCCGGTGTTTCAGCCAGTATACGTTTAACGTATCAGTACTAAAGAAGGTATTTTATAAATAATTTCTTAATACTAAATTAATCTAAGTTTAATAATTATCAGTGACTTCCATGGGCTTGTCTTGTAGAGCAAAGTTTTTCAAAGAAAGGTTTAATATCAGATATTGACACTGAGTTATTTTTCTTTTTTATTTAGCTGAGATCTATATTTTGTCTTCAAAGCAGCCACCGCAGAAAATCCTGTTTAATATAGGTAGGATTTTCAAAATGGTAATAGTATACGAAATGCTTTTGTTTTCAGTGCAGAAATTATGATTGAAAATTGGGTCGCCAGTATTGAAAGTTTGAGAAACACTGGTGTACTATAAAAATAATTATAAAAAAAGGATTGGGGTGACTCAATAACCCCGCTGGACCATTAGTATCGAGTGCGCGCCTGCTCCAGGGTTAAAACATGTTGAAGTCTTTTTCGCTTTAAATATTAAAAATAATACAATTATTCTTCATCTGAATTTTATATTATTGTTCATTATTCAACATCAATTCTAAATGATAATTCTGTAAGGCTTAAAATTATAGTTCGCTTTAAACTAATTATACTTTGAGCAATCATTTTAAAAAAAATCATTTTACATTTTTGTAAACATTGTCGCGCACTTGGCTTTACACTCTTTACAAAATTCAGCGATTATTTCAATAATGTTTTATTTTCTTATAAATGAACTCGTGCAAGCGGGTACTTCAGCCGGTACACTTTTAATGTATCAGTGCTCCATAGTAGTTTATAACTAATTAATTAATACTAAATTAAGAACAAGTTTAATAAGTATTAACGACTTCCATGGGCTTGTCTTGCAAAGCAAAGTTTTTATAAAGAATACTTATGATTAGAAATTGACCCTCTGAGTTCTTTTTCTATATTTAGCAGACATCTATATTTTGTCTTCTAAGCAGCCATCGCATTTTTGCAATATGTGCAATTTTTAAAATTAGAGAAAGGAAAAATAACACACATAATAATTATCCTATTATTTTATTTATTTATTTATTACTTAAAAGTAGTATACAAAATTTAATACTTATGTTACTAATTTGTATGGTTTATAATTAAGATCGCCTTTTGTAGCTTTAGCATCAAAGTTCATTATTATTGCATTCAGTGCATTATTAATGTATAAGGGGGCGCGATAAAAATTGTGATCGAAAAGGGGGAGCCAGTATTGAAAGTTTGAGAAGCACTGCTGTAAGGGCAATAATAAATTACTAAAAGTATGATAAATATTATAATTTGCTTATAACAAATTACCTTCAATCTAAAGAAAATTAGAATTGTTTTTTCTTGTAATAAAAGTCTATAAATTAATATTTAGAATTATATTCCTGATTTAAAACAGTGGTTCTCAAACTCTCTATACTTGCGAACCAATTTTCATCGCCTTCCCTCCTCCTTACAATAATAATGTATTCAATTCAATAACAATTTACTTTGATGTACAGCTACAATAATTATAAACCGTACAAACTATCAAGAGAAGTATTCAATTTAGTATATTATTTTATCACGTGCCCAAAGAGTCCCATGGGTAATGATTCAACTTCTTCTTAACTTTGTACTGTTAAATTAATTATGAAATACATTTTGTGCAGTACTGACACATTTATAAGTGTTTTTTTTTTCAGTGTAAATGTGGATTTTATTTGTTTATTATGTCAGAATGAATTTTGTTTTGCTTCCCCATTCAGTAAATTAATAGCTTTTTGAATTAATCTTTTGTTTTCGACTTTTTGATATACTCACGTCCCCTAGGGGCTCACCCCACAGTTTAGAGACATTGATTTAAGCTATAATTTCCCATAGAGCAGCAGTGGCTGTGGTAGACTAGTGGTCAAGATTATGAACTCGTGGCTGACGTGTTGTGAGATCGAGCCCGCCGATGACCCGCCGTGTAGAGGAGGCCGATTCACGTTACATCTGCCTAGGTTCAAACATCCTCCCATTGATGTGGTGTGGAAGTTAGGATAAGGGGTTTCACAGCTCAAGCGTCGTCCTCTTCATTTCACTCTGGCTCGAAATTCCGAGGTGCATCACCAATAGCCCTCGTGCAGAATTTAGTTTGACGTAACTCATTCTTCCAAAGAGATGATTGCTCACCTCCACTTGGTCAACCCACCTTCCTATTGGGGGTCCTTTCCCCCCAGACCCGGGAACATTTATCAACGGTTGAAAGAGATGCAATGACATTACGGTGTAGACAAAATAGCTCTCGCAGTAAAAGCGTGCATTTTTGAAATATTTTCTTAGATTGTTTGCTACATGGCGATGTTTTCGGCGGCTAATTTGCTTTGTTGATATTTATTTGCGTTGAATTATTATATTAATTCTAGTCAGAATGCCTAAATAAGATGCACAAAGAGGAAAAGGGTTTCGTGAAAGAAAGAAAAAAGAAAAACTAGCAGCAAGTCCAGTGGAAAAAGTGAAGAGAAAAAGCAAAAAAAAAAAAAAAACCCCAGAAAATATTGCAAATTTATTAAGTGATACTGTAGAATTCCATCAGAGTACATGAGAGAATATCGAGCACGGGAAAAAATCACTGCAAAATACTCTCTAAATGCTCAGTTTAAGGGATGGGAGTGCTATTGAGACTTTTCTAATGACTGCAGAGATTAATACGGACTTTGTGAACCACCCTGTGTCATTAACTACCGAGCCCTCAACAAGTCTAGTGCGTGTTGGAACTGATGCATGTAAATAAGTGGTTCTCAAACTTTCGCTACTGGCGACCCAATTTTCAATCATTTTTATTGCGCCCCCCTAAAAATAATAATGTATTGAATGCAATAATAATGCACTTTTTGGGGCGCTAAAGCTGCAATACAATCATAATTATAAACCGTACAAGTTAACAAGATAAGTATTAAATTTTGTATATGTTATTTTTAAGTAATATATACTTTTATTTATTTATTTTTTTTTTACTTTTTTGTTCGATTCACTATAAAAGTGTGTTCTTTAGTTTGTTTTAAAACTATAATTTATTTTATAATTATTTTTACTATACACGATAAAAATCACAATTCCAGGGAATAATTTAATTAAGAGAAAATATACTTACCTACTTTCAAGGACTTTATTTGATAATTTCAGAAAAAATCTAATAAAACTAAAGAAAATGTTCCAAATGTGCGTGTCCTTAATAAAGGACATAAATCACAGACACTTTTCACTAACAATACAGGAACATTATTTTCCAGCAAAACTATTATATTTTGTTCACGTTTTTGTAGTTTTGCCGTCGTTTGATGATCTACAAATAGCATTTTGAACTTTTTCTTCCTTGTGCCTTTTTGACAAGGCGAAGTGCTACCTTATAGCTTTATAGTTTTCTTCATAGAGATTTTTAGGCAGCATTTGAAAATTTTAAATCTACTCAAACGTTTCATGTCTAACGCTTTTCTCATATTTACTTTCACTATCTTGATTAATATGCATTATTTCAGCTGGTTCTTCAATTGCTTGATCAATAGGGATCACAGATGCCCATTTTTTTAATATTCTGCTCATTTACATTTATAAACCATAATAAGTCGTGAAACACAGCAATCAAAACCTCAAAATTGTTCATGGGGAAAATGTAGTATGCTCTAAAAATAATTTTGTAAAACATTTTTCATTTTGCATTAAATGTTTCAGAATACTCAGAAAAATACATCTTGGCCAAATAATCTTTCTAAGTGCTCAATATGCTTATCCATATATCATAAAACTCATTCACATGGGGAAAAGCAACAGAAAAATATTATTTACAACTTTCCTAAAAGAAACAGAGACGGAGTGAAACATTCCAGTAAGTTTGAAGGTCAAACATATGATAATCAAAAGTAGTATTTTAGGGGTTAAAAGAAACGTAATAAAAAAATCTTTCATCGTGGGATTACAGCAAAGCAAACAAAATGCCTTTTTTATTTGGTTATAGGATCAAAGATAACTAATTCGCTTTTGAACTGGAATCTTTTATTTTTTATGATCACCAGGTGATATATATAAAGTATAACAGTGTAAATGTGTATTTTTTATTATGTCAGGAAGAATTTTATTTTATTTCATTCCAAAAAGTATTTTTTAAATCTTTTATTTTCAATATGCTCGTGCCCCCTTGCAGAGTTACTACGCCCCCCCACCCCGGAGGGCACGCCCAACAATTTGAGAAACCCTGATGTAAATCAATAATAAATTCTCTCTTACGTTATAAAGACTATGATTCCCATCAAAATGCTCACAAAGGTTTTCAAAATGGGTATCATTGAGTATCGTTCAATTGATACAGGCGTTCAATTTATGATAGATTATAGTTTAGAAACGATTTGAGAACGTCTGTTGCTGAACACAAAAATTATTTTACAAAATACTCTACCGGGAATTTATTTAGATGACACATTAAAGCATGCCACAATTGCCGACAAAGTTTAAATAGGAAAAGTATATGAAATTTATGAAAATATAATGGTATGGTATACCCAGAAACTCCAGGACATCTTTCTACTTTGGATTTGGTATCAGAAAGACTTATTTGGTCACGAATACCTTTCACGCAAATTAGGCGATTGAGACATGTTCTCGGTCAATTTAGAATATTAGGGTAAATAATCAATGTTCCAACGTCCTTAAAGAAGTTTCACTTCTATGGCTTGCGTTCTATTCCACGCACCCTTTTTTTAAAAGTATTTTACACACTTCAGAGTTTATTTGAATCTACTTTTCTTATAGTCGATGTGGATGTAACGGTTTTTTTTATTGCTGATCCATTACTTCATCAAAGTAGTATAAAACTTTTCTTTTTGAAGTTATACTTCTTATTGCGCGTTTGGTAAAAAGGATGAGGGAAAATCTTTACGATGCGCTCGTACACCGTTGTCTAATATTTTAACACGCCACTTTTTTGGTGGGAGGGGACTGATATTTGGGGGATCGGAATAACTATTGTTTTTAACCATATCTGTTGGGATGTATCCCCCGGTGTATTCCCCTCTACAGCGTTCTGGCAAATATCTCGGCACCCGAGCCTGACAGTCCATTCGGACCTGGCTCATTCGATCCATCTCTATTTGCTCTTTCAGCCATTATAATTTCATGCTCGTAGGGCTATTTGTCCCATAGTTTTTAATTGTTTTAAACTTTTTTAAATTTGTTTAGATTCACAATATCTTGGCTCCTGTTCGAGTCTCGGAATTGAGATTTGAACCAACTGTTCCACTCGTCGAGATCCATCCAGTCATCTAATTCATTCCTATTGTGTAGGCATGGGGAGGGTTTAAGATATCATGTCCCCATGTTAATGCTAGGGGGACTGGAAAAAATTTCTCCCCCTAAGGAATTGAGCTTGGGACTTGATTTTTGGAGAATCACCATATTTTCGAATTAGAGTGAGCTTTACGTGGAATCGGTCCCCTCCAGGGCTTCCCCAGTACTAACTCGAATCCTATGCCACCTTGGTCGACCTCATCGGCTGCATTCAATTGTTTTCCCTATGATCATCTTAGATATATCTTTTCAGGGTCATAGCCTCATTTCTTTACCAATATTTAACGTTTTAAAATAATTTTAAAGTTTTAAATTGTTTTAAATCCCACATACCTCCGAGGACTTTTGAGCTTCGTTAATTAAACTCAGACCATAGGTTCTCCTCGTTGAGCTCTTTCATCTGTTATGATTCGTTTGTAGGTAGTGCGCCTAGCTGGCATTATCACTAAAATTAGTATCCCTATGTTATTCCTATAGAGTTCGATCTTTTGATGACGTCACGATTTTACAGAGATAGAAGTTGTAAGGACGCCCCCTCGGGTGCCCTTCTCCTTGATTATCAGCGTGAGCTAGAGGTGTAGGAATAAATGATGAACTAAATGCTGTCATAATCTTGATATTACTTTATTAAGATCTAAACTTAAACCCCGATAACAGATTAGATAATAATATGATATGTCAGAGAATCTACGGTGGGTAAACACACAATATATAATACCGAAATAACGTAACCCAGACCACTATCAATAACTAACTTGCCTATGCTCAATTTCAGTATGAACACATATCCGAATATTTAAATGGTAACTTCTACCTTAATGTCCGCCGAAACAACTATCTGCTCGTAGCTGAAGTAGCGGTTCACTGGTGAACTCTTTTTTTCTGATATTTTGTATCTGACTTTGTATCTTATTGAATATCGAGTATTTCGATGTACAATGCGCCTTTTTTGCTCCAAACTAAATTTTTATTCTTAAACAATAATTTTTTTCAATTCTTACTATTAGTTCACACTCTTCTTATATATATACACTCAGGAACATTGAAAATAGCGACCCAAGAAGGAAGCTAAGTACAATCGCGAAACTTTGCAAATAAGTACAGCGTAATGTGATATGCAAATGATCCAAGTTTTGTGCCAATATGCATGCTCATACACGCCGAGGTGGTGCTACAATCAGGAAGAGGGTGCTATATAAGCCAGCGCAAATTCGAAGGTTCATAAACGTGACGATTACCCGCCGATTGTAGGAAGACTTTGGTAAGCGAAACATGCCAGGTAAACGTGCTAGAAGACATTTCTCACAGTTAAGCGAGTTTGAGAGAGGCCTGCTCATCGGGATGAAAACTGCAGGCTGGTCGACGCGCCGTGTTGCCGGCCAGAAGGATCCTTCGGAGTGTGCCGTTAGAAATTGTTGGGAGCAGTGGACACGAGAAGGTACCCACGCGCGGAAAACCGGGTCTGGAGTGACCAGGAAGACCACGAGGAGAGAGGATAGAAGGATCGTGCGGCAAGCACTTGTGGACCCCACAGTGACTCTTTCAACGATACGAGCAGACGTAGGCGTAGCAATTGTTCCACAAACAATTTCCAGACACCTTGCAGAAGCAAATCTTAAATCCAAGCGCCCTTTCCGTGCACTCCCTTTAACACCTGAACATGGGCAACTGTGTCTACAGTGGTGCCAAGCCAGATCAATGTGGAATGCCACAGATTGGAAAAAGTTTGTATCTAGTTATGAATTCCGGTTTGTTTTCTGGACAGATGATAACCGTGTACGGGTGTGGAGGCGCCCTGGTTAGCGGTACAATTCCCCCACACTGTTCTATGTCACACTGCCCGCACAGCTGGTGTAATGGTATTGCGGGCCATAGTCTATGATAGCCGGTCCTTTTTAATTGTGATGCGTGGACCTTAACGGGCCAACGTTACGTTGATGATATTCTTCGACCCCATGTAGGACCTTTTCTAAATGGTGTTCCAGGGGCAATTTTCCAGCAAGATAATGCTCGTCCGCATACAGCAAGATTTGCTCAAGACTTCCTACGGCATTTTCAGACTCTTCCATGGCCGACCCGCTCCCCCGAATTGTCCCCTGTAGAGCTCGTGTGGGATCAGCTAAAACGGCAGATATCATCGTGTCACTCTGTACATGATTTACATTTGGCTGTTGAAGATTTGTGGGCCCATCTGCCTCAGGACAACCAACATAAGGTGTCTAATCAACTCAATGCCGGACCATGTGGAGGCATGTATTGCAACTGGAGGTGGAGGTTCTATTGAAGTTGCCCAGTATTTGTGTCGTTGCACACCCTATATTTATTTAATTATCTTGTTTTTGAGATCAAGTGAATCTCTCATCTTTGTCATTATGTGTATTAACTTTCATTTCAATCCAATGCTTTCTTCTTGGGACGCTATTTTCAATGTTCCTGAGTATATATATATATATATATATATATATATATATATATATATATATATATATATATATATATATATATAATATGGAGGGGGGCTGGTCAGGAATGGCACTTCGTTTACGATTAAATATAAATTTAATTACTTGAAACTATATATTTACAATATATACATTAGGCTTTTAGTTAAGTTCGTCATTAACACGCGAAGTGTTATCGTCTTCGTCTTAATCCATGCAAATGGCGTCTTTGTTCAGTTTCAGTCCGTCATCTCGTCTATGCCTACGTCTTTCTTGAATGGCGTCGCAACTCGTTCTCATTGCGTCGGCTCCCGCCACGTCGAGCGTCTAACGATTGGCAGGCTCCCAAAACACTCAGTGCATTCGTGAGCATGAGGAGTAGAATAATTGGAGTGGCTTGGAAATAACGGTCGGCACCATATATATATATATATATATATATATATATATATATATATATATATATATATATATATATATATATATATATATATATATATATATATATATATATATATATATATATATATACATAGTGTATCTTAGGGTAACTGACTCATCTCCAGCTTATCATGTTTCGAGCCTGGTGTCGCTCGGGACCCAACGTGCAGAAGGGGCTTATCTACGTCAAACTTTCTACCAATGGTGTTGTGTGGGCTCCAGCTCAGGTGGCTTCCTCGTCACTATACCAAGTAAAAGATGGCGCTGTTTCAAAAGCTGCGTTGTGTAACTGTAACCCCGGGAAGACGGGGAAGGGATGAGTGGGACGTTAGAGAGTTTGAGTAGATTTGCTGAGGTGTTGTGAGAGATAAGTAGTATAGGCTGTGAGATTTTAGTTTGTAATGTATAAAGTGTGAGATTTTAGTTTGTAATGTATAAAGTGTGAGATTTTAGTTTGTAATGTATAAAGTGTGAGATTTTAGTTTGTAATGTATAAAGTGTCATACTTTAGTTTGTAATGTATAAAGTGTCATACTTTAGTTTGTAATGTATAAGGTGTGAGATTTTAGTTTGTAATGAATAAGGTGTGAGTAGAAGTTTTTAAATAAAGTTATTTGTTATTGGAGAGAGGTAGATTTATATTTGTAGTTATAGCGTAATCAGTACAGTCTAAATTCTCTACAAATGAGAGGTAAACATTCAATAAGCAAAACTGAAAATAATTGAAATTGCAAGATAACCAGACATTCAGGGATATATATATATATATATATATATATATATATATATATATATATATATCTGCTTCAAATGTGCAATCATTAATAAAATACTTTCTATTCATCCACTTAAGTTGAAATACATTTTTTAAACTTGTAGTGGATGATACTTAATGTTAATACAGTTTTTTAAATATTAATCCATTAATTCTATTTAATTAATGAATAAAAGTAAAAAACAAAAATAATAGTTCAACACCAAAAAAAAAAAAAAAAAAAGGAAAATTGTTCGTTGTGTCCCTGTAGCGCAAAGGATAAAGCGGTGCACTTCTCATCCGAAGGTCGTGAGTTCAAATCCCCCTGGAATGGCCTAATTTCTCAGAATGTGATTTTTTACTATAATATTTTATTGGACTATTTAAATTTAATAAATGAATAAATCGTAACAAACAAAAATAAGAGTCCAGCACCTTATATTGAAAGGAAAATGGAAAATTGCAAGGAAAATCGGTTTCCATTTCCCCCTTAATATTGTGATTCTGTTATATGTATATGAAGAGACACGAACAAATTTAAATCAATAAACAACAATGAACCGTAATCCTGTAAAAATTTTAATGAATTTGAGACTCAATGTCTGCTACGTTCGCAGCCTGAAATACAACTGACGTTTCATGCCAAATTATTTCTTACAACCCAAACGACAGGGTCTTTGGCGTTCGCCAAATGAACAATAAAATACAAATGGTAAAGGCTGCCTTAATTGTAACTGTTTATTAAAAAGTAACTAAAATAAAAATTTTATTTGGAGACCTTAGTAGGAATTGATTTAATTTTATTTCTTTTATATTACTTATTTTAACGGAAGAAACTAAAGAAGTGCGATGATGTCATATTTTGAAGTCATTCATTTGATCATTGGGGTTTATTGATTTTTCATCTTAATCCCGCAGACAGCTTGAGGTTTTTTCTTCGCGGTTTTTGTTGAATATAACATCTGGATGTGTTAAAGTGGCCATGGTATTCTAGGGGGTCATGGTCATGCATTTGTGCCTAGATTGCCAACCTGAAAGAAAACCCACGATGGGGAGGATGCTGATGCACGTAAACCCGGGGAGTAAAGCCGAACGGGGCACAGACTTACCCCAGGCTCACGAAATCTTCGAAGTTCTTGTTACCAATGAAATTTTCAATATCAACTTATATGAGAGTCTTCATAGGAACTAAAACGTATTTGTCACATATCTCCCTCTTTTTTGGGAAGGGCAAACGTTTTTATAGTCTTAAGGTACTTGTGGGTAAGTTCTCCACGCGACCATTTTTGCTCCAATATATTTTCTATGAGCAGGCTATAATTTTTCCCTTGTGATCAATTTACTGGCTTACGACTCATTGTGGTGTATTAATGGATATGAACATAGTATAAAGAAAGCAGATCTTTGTTGGATGAAGTTGAAACTGAGCAAGATCCTAATGAAATCATGGATATTAATTATGAGACCGAAAGTAAATAAGAGCAATCAACGGGAAACGTTTGATTCGAAAGGAAGTTTTCAAAGACTACCTAAAACACTCCACCAAAAAAGATAGAAAGCCAAAAGTGTACTCCAAGACATATTGCTCCCTGTCAAAAAGATACAAACAAGAAAAAAGTTCAACATGCTATTTACTTGAACAAAATATGAGAGTTTTGCCTGCAAATATCATTCCTGTAATGTTAGTGAAAAATGTCTGTGATGTGTGTCCGTTATCAAAGTCACGCACATTTGAAACATTTTTGTTCAGTGTGATTGGACTTTTTCTCAAATTATCGAAAAAAAATTGAGAAGTACATTACTCACAAATAGGTAAGTATACTTCCTTATACATAAATTATTCTTTTGGGATTATGATTTTTATCGTGTACAATAAGAACAACTATAAAAAAGGGGTGGGGTAATGGAGTCAACTTTTTTCAGGTACCGTTTTAACCCTGCTCATATACAGGGAATTATTACGTATAGAAATTACATCAGTGTCTTAGGGAATTGTTTCAACCTGTTAGTATGGAACATGTAAGCTATTATGATGTTCTGTTAGTTGGAGACGCCAATAAATCTGTCATAAATTTAAGGTCTAATTCTTTTAATGAGGAATCTCTAGCAAGTCTATCAAAATAATGTTTTAATCCTTTTGACCAGTGATACTCAAACTGCGTCCCGGTCTTGAGCAATTGAACTAAGAAATTCAATTATTTTAGAACAATGTAATAAAATTTTAGCAGGAAATTCTGTCGATGAAGCAATCAAATCTATCAGTTTGTGAAAACCCCCTATTTGGGGAAATCATCTCTTCATCTACTCGACCTAAATTTGTGGGAGGTAATGATTGGTGACCCAAGCTAGCCATAATAAAACCAACTTATTATTATCAATTCAAATATTCAAAGACAGTCTTACGCTAGGAAGGAAATCAGGAGTGATATATCGTAACCCAAAATCCTATATGAATAAGTGCCTGGAATCCTAACCACTTAACTTTAAGTAAAATTATCCTATAAATTCCAACTTCCTTAATTCTTTGACATGCTAAAGCCCGTTCTATAACTACGCATTTAAGTTCAGATCCTTTCCATAAGCTCACGGCGTTCAGCAACTCAGCTTACTTTCCTCCTTCTTCCTTTCGCGATTACTAAATCTCTACTATATATCTACTAACTACACTGCATATCAGGATTTCTTCTTGAGAGGGTTGGCTGTGAAATAACTTAATTGATGGCCCCAAAGATTCCCCAAGAAGCTTAGTCGAAAGACTCCGTAAAGCCCCGTCACAAATTTTGCTATCAATTTGTTTTGTTAAACGAATGAAAACAAGAGGCTTATTCATGGAAGAAAGAAAATAGAAGCTACCCCATAAATTAATAAAAATGCATTAAAATTAATATTCTTTGTGTGCGTTTGATGTTAATATATAGTAATAAAATAAAACCAGAAAATAAGAGTTTAATTATTTTGATCAATTTTGCTTTGTCCAATGTTACTTTGAACTTGAGTTTTTTCTCCATTATCAACCTGAAATAGCTGTCATATTAATGTGGCCCGGCAGGAAAAAAAAGGTTGAGTATCCCTGCTTTCGACAAAGAAAAAATGAGACGCATTTGGAAGTAAGGTATTGAAATTTACGAATTAAATATTATAGAGGAAGAAGATTCGAATCCTTATAAACCTGTCACAGCATAAGTAATAAATCTTTAGTTCTGCGGTTCCTAAACTGAGGGCCGCGAACCCCGGGGATCCTTTTTAGGGGGGTCCACATAGATTTCTAATCCAGTGCTTCTCGAACGTTTACTGTTTGTGACCCAGTATTTAATCATAACTTTCATCGCCCCCCTCCAGACAACAACAATGTATTGAATTCAATAACACTATACTTTGATGCTAAAGCTACAACATGAATTTAACCTCTTAAGGGCCCCCGATGTATATAAATGTCTTCCTCAACTAAAACGACAATTGCCCCGGCCGTATATGTGTCTTTCCGACGTACGATCCTTTCTGTGTACTGCTATCCATGAAATTATTCCGAAGGCAATAAAAATAGATTGACAGTGTTTGCAAAGAATTTACTAATTTCATAGGATTTGCTTATTTTTATTCCTCCCCCCCCCCAATACATCCCATACGCTCCCCTAGGTGGAAAACGGTGGCATTGGATTGGAGAGTGATTTGCGTATTTTTTAACCGGCAGTTAAAAGATTTATTATAAACCGTACAAATTATCAAGATAAATGTTAATTTTTTCCATGACAATCCCAAAGGGACATTAATAATTACTCAACTTGTTCTTAATTTAGTATTGTTAAATTATTTATAAAATACATTACGCACTACTGATACATTTATAAGAGTATCATATAAGTGAAAATGGATATTTTTAAATTTTTTATTATGTCACAATGTATTTTGTTTGTTTAGTGTACATAGATTAATAACTTTCTTAAATAATTTCTTGTTTTCGAGTTTTCAATACGCTCTCGTCCCTTTCGTAGGGTTATCACGCCCCTTTAGGATGGCACGCCCCACAGTTTGAGAAATGTTGCTCTAATCTAATGTGAAGATTTCTCTCTCTTACAGACCCTGAAAGACCTCGTGGAGAATTTGAGTCATTGTTGACTGGAGCACTAAACTCTCCATAATAAAAATATTTACTAGAGCATGTATTTTGATCAAGATTATTAATTCAGTTTTTTTATTATTTACAATCCCAATATAAATACTAAAATTCAAATTTTCAAAAAATATATAGTAGAAAAATACTCGGACTGAGCAAGGTTGAGTCAACCATTCATCCCTTCAGTGGGTCGATAAAGGAATACCAAGCTCGCTTGGGGGTTAAACACTGAGGGTTTTCCCTTCTAACTGACTACCTACCTGATCGGGACATTTTCTTATGCCCCTCAGGGCCCAACGGTCACGTATACTGGGACACAGTAGGCCTTAACCCTCATGGACAGTTACGTCAATGAGTTTCGTTTAGTTTATATACTAGAACAGGGATGGCGAATCTTTACGGATGAACATGCCATTTTTTCTCAAGAAATGTTTAATGAGGTAATATAGACGCGCCGTCAAATAAATTTGACTTGTGATAATTGGGAAAATAATAAAACTAAGTACTAACAAAACTCAAAACTCTTTATTTAATACGAAAAAATACCTTTTGTACTGTATAATTATAATTGTTTTAGTTATACATGTAATTCAAATTGTAGAATAACATTAATGTGACTTCTAATGTTGCCGATTGGATGACAAATTACACTGCTGGACAATTGCTAAGGACGGATAACAGTATCATCCATAGCAACCACAAAATGAAAGGAAGCAAAATGTGGAAAATTAGAATAAGTGCGGGATATTAGTAAGAAGAAGTATGAGTATATGCAAATTTTTTTTCCACGTCTGTTCATCACGTGATAGCGTTCATAAGAGCTTTAAAGGTTTTAACGCGTGTGGACAGTTGTTGTTTCAAGTCAAAGTTTTACAGGAAAGATTTAATAGACGAACTTAAAATTTTTGGCATGACTTCGAGACATCACATAGATGATTTTATGCGTGGCCGAATTATTGGAAAGATCAAAGAAGGGCGAAAAATAACAGATGTTGCCAGAGAGTACGACATCGCGCACAGCTTTGTTTCACGGCTGTGGAAGTCATTTAAAACTACTGGAATGTGTAGTAGACGGCACGGGGAGGTCGTGTTAGAAGTACGACGCCTGCAGAAGACAGATATATCGTCCTATCCGCAAAAAAAAGGAACAGGCGCACCACAGCTCAGCAGGTGGCAAATCAGTTTCTTGCTGCCTCAGGAAAGCAGACTTCCCGAAAAAGTGTTGCCAGACGTTTGAGGGGAGGAGGACTATACGCACGCAGACCTGTTGTGTGTGTCCCATTGACCAGACAGCACCGTACTGCCCGTTTGCAATGGCGTCGTGAGCATCACAATTGGACTGAACAGGACTGGGCATGCGTACTATTCTCAGATGAGAGTAGGTTCAGTCTGTCATCGGATTGTAGACGCCAACTGATCTGGCGCGAGAGTGGTACTGCTTATCGTCCAGAAAATATCCAGGAAAAGGACCAACATCCGACATGCAGTATCATGGTGTGGGCCGGCATCATGATCAATGGCCGCACGCGCCTACATATGGTTGCGAATGGGACTATGACGAGCCAAGGATACATTGATGAAGTTCTACTTCCTCATGTTCGTCTTTTCCGTCGTGCTGTCGGTGATAAATTTGTTTTTATGGACGACCACGCAATATGTCATCGAACACTCACTGTTCAGGATTGTCTAGACAGCTAGGGTATTCAACGTCTCGTATGGCCAGCGCGTTCTCCAGATCTAAACCCCATTGAAAATGCGTGGGATGCTTTGGGGGGAGGCAAGTTGCTGGTCGAAACTATCCTCCGACAAACAAGAACACCCTCATACGTGCACTCACAGAGGAATAGGATAAATTGCCTCAACAGCTGCTGGATAATGTTGTGCAAAGTATGGTACGACGTGTGGAATGTTGCATCACACTCCACGGTGGACATATCCCGTACTGTTACCTTTCTTTAAGGTGCCTGCTGACTTTTAGATGCATTGTTCCATTTCTCCGTACGCAGATAAAATGAACATTTTTTTTCTTTCAGTTGTTTCACAGCTTTTGTACTTTCCAGAACAATAAATATTCTTTATTCTAATGTCTGAACAGTGTGGCAACTATATTTTATCCTACTAGGCCTCATGTCTCGCTTAATGTTATGCTACATAGCAATTTGTGATCCGTCCTTAGCCATTGTCCAGCAGTGTACTTGTATGAGGTTTGTAAGATGTTACTGTTAGAGTAAAATGCATGCCGAATTGGAGTTATATGCCAAATGGTTTCTAAGCAATCAATTAGTATTGCTGTGGTTCACTTTGTTGACAAAAGGATTTGTGATTCATTTCAAAATACCGTTTTACCGACGATGTTCTTCATATCATACCCCAGTACATAAAACACACACCGCTTTGTCACCTTCACAAAAAATGCCATATTTCTAGATTCACCCTGTTTGAAATTTACTACGCTTACTACCTTGCTTTTTTGTTCTCTTGCTGAACTAGCCATGATAAATAACAGTTAAAAATCGTAAATAGAACACAAACAAACTTTAAAATACAGTTGTTTCACCGAAATTTACTATACTTTGCGTAGACAAATCTTGTGTCCTAAGCAATTCCAGCCCACGACGTTACTTGGGGAAGACAACAACAAACGAGGGCGCTCCCCGCCACCGAGCGACCTATCGCTGGAGTTCGCTCGTAATACTTCATAGTGAACTTTGTTATTTTGAAAGGAAGTGCAAAACATTTTGATCGCTGACGCGCCCAAGATATTGTGTCACGTGTCATTGGTTCGCCATCCCTGCAACAAAGGTGCAAAGATTAAGAACTGAATTCAAACAGTACGCCAATGAAATAGCGATTGCATCCATCTGAATTTCTAGGTCTTAGGACTATTGAGGAACCTTTAGGGTATCCGACTACCCTAAAATCATGATTTTTTTTCAAAAACTGATGAATTTTTCATTATGATTTTATTTTATAGATCACCTTATTAGCTTAATAAAAATACCAATCTTTTTGTTTTCCATTCACTAGAACAAAAACTACAAGTGTTTTAACAAAAGAAGATGCCTTAACTTTACACAAGATGTACAACTTTAAAATGCGTTTTACTCGAAATGTGTTTTTTTAAAAGCTCAAATGGGGACAGTGATTGCTCAAAAAGCTTTTATAATAATGTGCTGAAATTTTTTGTGTATGTTTTGTATAACAGTAGAAGTGTTTTAACATTTAGATTTATTAATCAGTGTTTTATTACAAAATGTATAGCTTTTTATTTGCTAATCACTGTTTTTTTATGCAATTTCTTATAATGACTAATATAAAGAGTGCTCTAGTTTTTTGTAAAAATTAAAAATATCTCTAATCCTGAAGGTCATTACAAACATGAATAAAAAAGTAACACATTAAAATTGAAAATTTGTACAAAATATTTTTGTACGGAGCGTGCCCTGCTTATGTAATTGTTTGTACATTTTCACCAGATTTTCCCATTTTAATAAGGGGCTGTGGTAGCCCAGTGGTCAAGGTATTGGATCATGGCAGGCATGTCATGAGCTCGAGCCCCGTACCACTAAAGACCCGCCGTGTAGGGCAGCGTTGCACGTTGAATCTGTCGAGAGCTGAAACGTTCTCCTTTTGGTGTGGTGTGGTAATTAGGAGAGAGGGTGCCAGCTCAGGTGTCGTCCACGTCACTTGATCATGGTTCAAATTTACGTGGTCCGTCGCCAAAAGCCCTCGTGTAGCTGAACTGTGCGACGTTAATATTCATTCACTCACTCACGCACACATTTTAATAATAATAGATTTTTTTTCTGTTTTCAATTTTACGAATTTTTCCTTAAAATATACTAAATAAATCTAAAAATCAGAAGAACAATCCCTATATCTCCATTTTTTAAAAAACGTTTTCGCAAGTAGTCGGATCTCTTAAATCTCTCAGGCATGTTTTGGGGTCAGGGAGGGTGTCCAAAATGCTTGGGTGCCGCGATGTCAGCCTGATGCAGAATAGGAGGCCGTGGCGATCGAAAGCTTATAAACCGCTGTTTTAGTGCGAGATGAAATGGACAGATTCACGAATTAGATACTATAAGTAAAGAAGATTCCAACTTTGACTACATATTAAAATGTATGCCAATTTTCATTTTAAAAATATTTTATCTAATAATATCTCTTAGAACAACCAAGAAAGAAGGGAAGAAAAGAGAGTTCTCGAGCAAATGTAGAGTTGCGATTGTGTCTCCTTTCCTCGAAGCATTAATAGAAAAGCGATGAGTTGCAGAAAGGTGCAATTCCGTTGATGGCAAAACAATTTAAGCGCAACAAAATGGCCCTGTCAAGAACTTGGAAACGTGCTTTCGAAGATAATTGTCACTGTGAATCTTATGCTAATGAAGGTTCTTCGAAAAAACAAAACCTTTAGCATAATTGCAAAGATTACGGAGAAAAAAAATAAGCATATTGATTCTTAACAGAAAAGGCATCATAAGATCCCGCTATTGCAGTTTCCAGAATTGTACATTATTTTGAATTAAGGATAGTTTTATAAAAAGAGTTTCAATTTCTTACAGAGGATAATAATGCGTTTAGGAAAGCAAAGTTTCGCACTCAAGGAGTCCCAATTACAAGTTTACCAAACATTATAAAAATACTTAAAATATGAAATAAAAATAATATTTTTAATTTGTTGCTTATTTTAATTTAGTTTTTCATAGTAAATATTGTGTGATTCTAAATACTTTTCTATTTTTGTTGCTACTATTATTATATGACAAAAAAAAATCATCAACTGTTACATTTTTATACGATAGTGAGAGTATGATTTTCATCTAAATTATTTTAGGATTTCAGTATGTAAATGCTGCACCTCATCTCAATTTAAACCATGCTTCATGCTGACCAACAGTTCTGTGGAATAAAAAATCGTACACTACACACCACTTTTGATGTTTGTTCTTCGAATGATGTTCGACCAAAATAGCAGAGGCAGAACTCGATAAAAGACGCTTTGAGAATTAATATTTAATAAATTTAAATATATATATATATGTTAAACCATTTGATATTTTAAATTAAAGTTTTTCAATGGATTGGTGATTGACTCAATATATTAATGTGTTGATTGTGTTCGAATGTAATAACGTGATTCCTTAGATATCCAAAATAAATAAACAACATTAAAGGTATCCAACTAATTGTGACAATTTTTTTTTAAAAAAAAAAAGGAAATATGGAGATTTTTTTGTAGTTTTTTATTTATTTAGAGCATTTTAAGAAAAAAGGCTAAAATTAAGAAGAGAAAAATAAATTATTTCCATTAAAATGGGAAAAAATGGATAAAAAGTGATAAAAAATTACCTAAACGGGGCCTTCTCTGTACACAAGTAGTAACTGAACAAATTCTCAATTTTTCAATTTTGATGTATTACTTTGCAATTCTTTTTTAAAATGATCTTCAGGATAAGAGATATTTTAATTTTTACAAAAATTAGAGCACTCTTTCTTAGTTATTAAATAAAATTGCTTAAAAAAACAGTGATTATATTCACATAAAGGACTGTAATTTTTGTAATAAAACAGTGATCAATACATCTGAAGGTTAAAACACTTCTACTGTTATACAAAACATACACAAAAAATTTCAGCACATTATTTTAAAAGCTTTTTGGGCCATCGCTGTCCCCATTTGAGCTTTTTGAATAAACACACACTTCGAGTAAAACACATTTTAAAGTTTGACATCTTACGTAAAGTTATGGCATCTGCTTTTACTAAAACACTTGTAGTTTTTGTTCTATTGTATGAAAAATAAAAAAAAAACTTGGTATTTATATAAAGCTTATATAATGGCCTATAAAATAAAATTATAAACAATATTTGTCAACTATTTTTAAAAAAAATCATGAGTTTAGGGTATTCGGATACCTTAATTTAAGCGAATAGAAACGTTACTGTCGTTTCACCAAGGATCTTATTTTCACTTTAACGAGTACTTATAAAGTCATGTGCAGAATAGCGAGTATCTAATAGGTAACGGGTGGATTAAAGAGTCACGAGTAGGAAATGTGTAGCTTGACAAGTGCCTTGTAGGTAATGTACTGATTATTTGGGTAATTTGAAAAAATGAAACTATTCGCACTTTGACGGATTACCCTAATTAATGTGGGGATTACCTAGTTAATCAGCAAATTGACTGATTTCTTCACTTGAGTGCAGCGTTTCTCCAACTGTTGAGCGTGCTCCCTTTTACGGCGGGATGTTGAAAAATCAGTCAAAGGTTAATTAAAAAGCTAAAGGTGATTTAAAAAAATAATTATTTATGAAAGTAAAAATCACACACAAAATACATTCACGGCAAAAATAAAATGAATATTAACGCTGATAGAATACACTTAGAAATATATCAGTATATTTGATAATTAATTTAACAATACTGAGTTAAGAACAAGTTTACTAATTACCAATGTCCCCTTGTCATATATAAAATCATATACAAAAATTAACAATTGATAATTTGTACGGTTCGTAAATGCCGATTGAAAATGGCGTGATTTGTTCCCCAATGCCACCATTTAACACGTAGACTAGTTTATGGGGTGTATTGGGGAGGGTGTAGAAAAGGAACAAATAAGGAAAACCTCTGAAATAAGTAAATCTGTCGCAAACACTGCCAAGGTCCTTTTTTTTTCATTCGAAATCCTTCGGAATAAATTTATGGATAGCAGTGCACAGAAAAGATTGTACTTCTGAAAAACGTATATATACGTTCGAGGCATGTAACGCGCCGGTTGAGAGAGAAGTATATGTACGCTGGTGGCTCATAAGAGATTAAAGTCGTATTGTAGCTTTAGTGTCAATGCCTAGTGTTATTGAATTCAATGCATTGTTAGTGGTAGGGAGGGGAGCGATGAAAATGATGATTGGGTCGGAGCACCGCTTTTGAGGTCACATAGACACCAACAGACTTTCCTCGGTAGATCATATGTCACCGAGTAATTATAACCACTCACACAAAAAAAAATACCATTTCTTAATAACATCGTGAAGGGAAATAAACGATGCCCAGATAAAAACAGCATTCTGGTGCCAGCCATTACGATAAACTACACGCCTCCATCGGATTGGTAAGATCTCCGTTTTTTTTAACGTTCGACATTCTTCTTTTTTCTTTTTTAAAAGAGATTTTGGGATTAAAAGAAAATTAATGTCATTCCAGTGAGAAAAAAAACTCACGGTCCTTTCATAGTTCATCAAAAGCTAATTAAAATGAAGAAAATGGAAATACCAATCTGGTTGATTATGCAAATGAGAGGCAGCTACAGTAATTACGGTACGACGCGGCGAAAAGAAAATTGGAGATATTAACTCGGCCCACAGTTTCTTTTGGGGGGATTTAAAATGATTTTCTATTAAACATCTGAAACTTAATTAAACTCTGACTTCATCGGTTTCATTCTTGAGTATAATTAAATGTTTGGGATGTTATGTGGAGTAATATATTTTAAAATTAATGACTCACTTAGTTGGGTTGATTTTTTTTCTCGTTTAATGTCTCATCTTTTCGATTAAAAACCTTGGTATCAGAGGAATATTAAAATGGATCCCTTTCGTCAGCAAGTCGGTCAGTTTCTTCTTGTACGGTAAGCATTTATCCTTACAAATTTATAAGGGACTAACTGGTATACCCGTTCTTCGCACGGGTGAATTGAAAAATTAAACAATACATAGTGAAGGATAAAGAAGTTTTTAATGAGTTAATTTTACGTCAATTGCAAATTAAAGAAAAAAAAGCTTTTTACATATCTCAGCTGAACAAAAAAATGTTAAATTTTAAGTCTGAAGGTCTAACAGAGCTGATAAAAAGGATGTTTTTGTTATTTATAACACCCCATAACTCTCTTGTAGATCAATTTTTGAAAAATCTTTCTCAGCTGATCTCTGCTTAGCAAAAGTAACACATTTTGTGTAATGAACGCTTAAAATAGTGTCAATTCTTTATATCTAGATGTGAAGTACAATAATAATACTTTCTGTTATTTTATAAATCGCGCATAGTACGGTGACGATCTACCAACCATGCTGCAGACTCGTTGGAGGAAATGAAAACTTAATTATATAAAAAATTAAGCATGGATTTCTAAGGCTATTTTCTCCGAATTGACTGGCCTTTCAGCGGAATTATAGTGAAGGTGGAACACCCTGAATGAGTACTACTATTACACCAAGACTCGACACCAAATGCATTTCCTTATTCATGCCCTCCCCTTGCCGAACAAAACATATTTAAAAAGCATATTTTCATACGACAAATACGATGACCCATTTTTAACGAAAAAGAATCGTTTGTTCTTTTTTACTGACTCATTTTCAATTCAGTAAGAAGCTATTCCTTCTCATTGCTATCGCAACGAGAATTGCCATACCCATAACAACAGAAAATATAATAGTAATGATATTAACAAAGTTATGTGCGTTATAAGAATTAAATAAAAATAAAAAACGATGTGTTATCTGTTATTTAAAAGATTTGTATCAGACCACAACAAGCTTATACGAAAGTAAATTTATCGTTTGGGATTTTCCAGATAGTATTTTATAAGTTCCGCGTCTATTTTATTTTAATTATCATGGCGAAAGGAGTGAAAAAATCCCTTTTTTTTAATAAAATGAAGATATATTTAATTGATTAATTAGCTCTAACGGATTTAATTTCCCAAAATTGAGTATTTTGTTTATGTATATCCCTTAATTTTCAATGTAGTGATTCAAAAAGTAATATTGCATGAAAAAAACAGCAGTAAATCAAAATTTGGTAGATAAAGGGTTAATTTACAAAGTTACATATTTCGTCAAGTGTTAAAGATTAAAGACAATAAGTTTTTTTATGATCATGTCTTCTTCTACTTTGAAACCTCTCACATTTGGATAGAAACAAGGGGCGGATGCACCTTTAATCTTTCGATGCATACTGTCACTTTATTGGCGTAGTGTGGTAGTTTGGAGAGGGAGTACCACTCGTCCTCGTCATTTGACCTAATTTCAACATTTCGAAGTCGTCTGTCTCAAATCGTGTTTAATAAATTTACACGCAACCTTTTTAATAACTTACAAAAAAAATATTCTTTTTTATGGAATAAATAATTTTTAACCATGTGATAGAGTTAAACCTTGTATAAAAGCCATTCTTTTGTTGAAAAGTCACCATGGCTCAGTAAAATTTCATTTTTTTTTCAAAATGAGAGAAGTAACATCATAAGGTTTTAGGTTTCATAAATAAACCTCTTACAGGATTACGTGGAACTCACAGTTAGTCATTCGTTGTATAAATTTCATTTCAAAATTAAAATCTCTCCGGAGATCTTTTGAGCTTGACAATGGCTCCTTCGAGTACTATTTTCAGGCGTTCCTTCACAGAACGAAAGAACCTTGCTACAGGTTTACGCACAGGTTACGCCCTCTAAGCTTTCATTTAGAATGGAAACATATTCGGGCATTAAACGAATGCTTACGTGGTGTTAAAGTGTTTGGGGTTGTTTATGTTTCTCTGGATTATTATAGGGCCATAAACAAACGATTTAAAGAAACCATTATTATAATATTGTGCAACAATTTTTATTGCGATATTTTCTCTTTTCGTGTGACTTAATTCTCTACAGTAAAACTGCACAACGTATTCGATAATTAATTTAACAATATCAAGTTAAGAAAAAGTATAATAATTACCAGTGACCTCTTATTGGCTAGTCATACATGAAATTGTATACAAAATTTAATACTTACCTTGATAATTTGTACGGTTTATAACTCTTTATCTACCACATTATGGTTTATAGCAGTTTTTTTTCATTTAATATTATTTTTTGAACCTCTACACTGAAAATTAAGGGATATGCATAAACAAAATACTCAAATTCGGGAAATTTTATTCGTTAGAGCTAATTAATTAAAGATATCCTGTCAAATTAATTATATACACTGTTCACTTAAAATAAATACTCACATTGTTTTCTAAGATTTTCTTTAACGTATATATAATGAGACACCAGAGTACTCGTAAACAGGGTATTCCATGTAAGTCTTAAGGGAGTGGTATTTATAAGTACCGTCAGTAGATAAATGGATAATTAAAGTCGTATTGTAACTTTAGCGTCAAAATTTGTTATTATTGAATGCAATACACTGTTATTGAAAGTGTGTAGGGAGACTAAAAAAACCTATGATCAAAAATTGGGTCACAAATATTTAAATTTTAAGAAGCACTGACCTAGACAAATGTATTGTGTCGAAGTTTTATTGATCCATAATAATATCTTCTTGGCTTAGGAATTTTTTTTTCCTATCAGTATTTTTATGTTCTATAAGAAAATTGTCTTTCACTTTTTTTCGCCAAGCAGAATACGACACAAGTTTACTTTCCGAACAATTCGGTGCATGAATGTATAATGTCATCTTTTCATTACTTTTTCTTAGATATTGTATTACTTCGTGTGTGTGTTTAGAGTGTAGCTTTATTCATCAAATCTATTTTAAAAAATATTTGAATACCACACCATTCAGATTGTAGATTCACGTACAAAATAAACTTAAATCTATTAGAAAGGAAGACTTTGAATTATTATACCTTTTATATAAACACGTAGTACAAATTTAACTTAATTCTCCTATTTGCTAAGAACACTTGAATTCACGAAATTCTAAATAAGGTCCCATCAGAAGGAGCAGGCGATATTACTCTCACGAATTCCATGGGAGACAGGGTGATTGTCGTATACCACTAATTGTTTCTAATTACAGGGTGAGAGATTTATAGAATGCGTCTCGCATTCCGGTCACCCTTCCGTGGAATTAACTGAAGGTGAAACATAAATATCGTCTGTTTCCGACATTTCGATGCCACCGCTCTCCAACTATTTCTTCGAATGAGCAGTAATGTTAGAAGAACACGTTATTGTCGAATTCAACTAAGCAATCATCATTTCAAAAGTATTAAAACTGAAGGATGATAATGTAAAGTAATATATAATTAAAATAATAGGGAAATTCCACTGTCATTTGTTTTTATTAATTTATAATGCTGATAATCTATTATTTTTGTTCAAAGTTATCGACAAATTTCGTCCTTGAAGCACGTCTGAAATGTTTATTTGTTGCAAAAGTACTAAATTTTTATCACTTTTTTAAAATTAATTTCTATTACGATTTAATTAATTTTAGTGTTAATACTAAAATAGAGTAAATTTATTTTTTAATGTTACGTTTTTTATATAGAATGAAATTAAGGAAAAATAGAAAACCTTTTCTATGTTCTCCTTATTTCCATAATATTTACTTAGAAGAAAAATCCATTATTTCATAGATCCATATATCTTATTTTAATGCGTCTATAATAATGTTGTATTTAAGTTTAAATTAAGGGATTTTCTTTCAACTTTTATTTCCAGAAGCACAACAACATCATGAATCCTTCTATGAAATATATTTTGCACCTGTTTATTATGCATTATACCTAGATTTTTTTTTCTTCAAAAGATTGTTTTGTATAAATGAAGCTTAAAGCAAGCAAAATTGCATCTTACAAGATATTTTGCAACTGATAAATATAAACCATTTTAAAAAAATAAACATCTTCGCTGCTTTATATTTGCTGTATAATTTTTGAAAGCAAAGCACACATCAAAAAAAAAAATCAAGTATTGTCTAAGTGAAAAAAAAAATTTATTCGTTTGTGAATAAATATAAATTTTTTTATTTCCCATCGTTGATTGATTTATTTATTTTGATAACTATTAAAATAAAAGGTCAACTAATAAAATGTACAAAAAATCTAGTTAGACGAAAACTTTTAAATTTAAATTTTAGGAATCAATTCATCACCTAACACTAGAATGTCCGGAATTTTGATTGCCTTTAAACGTCCACCGGTATCGTTTCAACACCTCGATATAAAAATTTAAAAATAATTGTAATAACTAAATAATTGAAGGGCTACTGTTCAGTAGGGTTTAATTTTAAGACTTTTTAACATTATTTCATGTAATTATCTATCATTTATTATGAACCTTTATATCATAAAAAAAACTGACGTTGATATTATGTTTCGCGAAGCTTTCTGGACCACCTCTTTATAGCAAAACATTTCGAGTCTCAAATCTGCCAGGAACATTATTATGGAACATGCGGTATCCATTCTGTGCCCTCCCTCGTGACTTATATACCAAGATTTACTGGAATATTATCAAATACATCTGCACTTTCTTCAAATTTTTCGCAGTCACTTTCACTCAATCTTATGTCTTCATCGGAATCTAAATTAGAGCAAGACACCTCACCACCATCTGATTAATTCTTAGAAAGCTCTCGCAACAAATTAGCAATTTCCTCAGGGCTTAAGTCATTCTTTCAGGCTGTGTTATCGGCACATGGTTCGAAAATCGAGTGAACTTAATTTTTTTATGAGCAGATAAGCAAATGCTATGTAACGAAACACTTAGACACAATAATTTTATATAGCTGACTCATTTCCACTATAAACCCAAAAACACTGCATTAAAGGTCAAACAAGTGAGAGATATTATTATCTTTTGCTGAACGACTGCTATTTATGATGATAAATTACCTTAGAGTTGAAGCGACACCATTGGATGTTCTAGGTATATTTAGTTGCAAAATCTCTCCTAATTAACCCAAAACCACCCTATTTCTTCTGAGTAATTACTTTGGGATTTTTATAAAGTCACAAAAAGTTTTCAAATTCCTTGCTAAAATTCGGAAAGAAGAACAAAATAGACAGACTCCGATGTTTCATCTACATCGACGGGCATTCTAGTGTTAAGTAATGGTGTCGTGAAAAAAGCAGATGAAATATTCATAAATAAGTTTTCCTGTACTACAGTAACTTCTATCGTTCAAGGTAATTTTTCTAATTCTATGATAATATAAAGCACAATATAAAGCACTTTATAAGTCTTAATGTCTATTAAAATTAATTCCATTGTTTTGAAAGAAAACGCAATTACTTGTACATATTCCCATTTATGCATCTTGTACTGATTTTTCAGCCACGAGCAACCGTCTGTATAACAAAACATGCGACGCACAAGAAAGGTATGTAGCTCATCTTACATTACTTGGCGTGGTTTACTATGATAACTAGTTATGAATGAATAAGGCCCTCTAAAATATTTCCACGAGCCATCTATTCTCTTTTTATGCTTTAATAGTAATCTATATTTGCATTTTCTCAGTCCTTCATGCTAATTCTAAATTTTCGAATATAAGCTCTTAGCGAGCGAAGTAAAATATCGTCATTACAGCAAACCTGAAGCAGCACTACAGATTTTCTTTTCGCAAACAATTTCAACTTATTTTTACAAAACGCGGAAGAGCGCCATCTAGTGCGCTTTTCGCCCCGGGGTCGTCCCAAATGGGAATAAAGTGACATCTGTACAAGCACATACCTCCTCAAGAATGTACAAATTATTAATTTTTGGTGGAAAATGGAGCTTCAGAGCATGGCAAGGAAACGTCAGGACGATGTATAAAACAGACCCCATGTGAATTGTTCCAATACTTGGCAACTACATTTGTGTACAATATGAGTACATATCATCACTTGAGAGATGAAGTGGAATTGCCCGTAATTATGCAGAGTGATTAAAACTCAGATCACACACACAGTCCACATTTAGGTCTGATGGGCGTGCCGGAGCCCCTTAAGCTATGCAAAAGTTATCAAAATTATTTTAACGTTTACGAATAACTATGGAAATGAAATGGGGATTTTTACGTTTGAACACCTAAAGAATATCAAAGACAGAAATTTCTAAATAAGAGAAAAATTACAATTTTTCAAATTTTGATTAATCTATTATGATCAAAAATTTCCCAAAATATCAGAATAATTTCATCTTTTTTGATGGAATGATTATTAACTTTATTAATTTTTTGAAAATGATTTTGTTTTAAATAAAATCGTTTTCAACTATACAACGGTTTTCTTAACCGCACATTGCAAAAAAAAATAATAGAACATGAATGTAATTGGGTTATATAATGGGTAAGTCTAACTGTTAGATTTTGCAACTATTTTGGATTTCTTTATCATTCTTTGCTACTCAAGTCACCCGATAATAGCAGTAGATGGGAAAAAAACTATCTTATTGATCTGCAACAAAAATGTAAGAAATTGGGGAGAACAAAAATTCAAAAAATAATAATTATATATATATTTTAATAAAATACTCTACTTTTTTCTTGCTTGGCACACTCAGCAGTCGGAATGCATTTCAGGTTTTAGTATCTGAGAGCAATTTTTCATTTCACACTCCAGTGGCTGTTCCTTTATGATTAGGCGGCTGTTATAAATGAGAGAGACTCTGGGAGGAGAGAGAGAAGGTGTCAACGTGGACAGGGATTTATGAAAGTGAAGGTGACCCACCCGGCTTTTTTCATTTTTTTCTTGTTACTGAAGTCAAATTAGAGTATTGAAGATAGAAATGAAAACTATCTAATGCATAAGTAGCTTGCTTTCAAAATATATCTTAAAAAAACTGATATTTCTTTCAATTATATATTTACCCAAGATAATAAATTATAAATTTTTCTAATATAATACTAATCACATAGGCCTTGGTAGCCTAGTGGTTATGGTCAGGGACGTCTTGAGGCGTTTAGATGCCGTAGGCCCTTACGCAAAAGTAGGTCCTAAATGTGATCTTTAAAAGTTGAAGCATGTATAGCATGCCAAGTGTAATGTCAAATACTCTTTCGAAAGGGTAATTGGAAGCTAATAAATATACACGACTTATAATTTCACAAACCGGCTCGACCTAAGGCCGCATTTCGATTAAATTTGTTGAATGATTGCCTATGCTAATAGGCCTTTGTCTATACATGGGCAACGATCATCACATAATAGTAGAGTCTTGCCACTTTTGACAGTTGATATGTAGTTTAAAAATCCCTGTTTTTCAGGAAATATGTGCAGGAATAATATTTGACTGTTAAACCTTGTGATACTCCCGACCCGGGGGTATCATCTCTTCATCCACGTGACCTAGATTTGTATGAATAAATGATTGATCATCCAAATGCTTCATAATAAATCTAATTTATTTTTCTAAATATACATTAATCAACGCAACACAAAGTCTTACTAAAGGGATATGATCAGGAGTGATACTACGTAATTCTAAATGCTAAGTAAATAGCGCCTCTAATTCGAATCACTATCTTTATGAAAAGCTATCCCAAGAATCCTTGTCCCCCCCCCAGAAAGCAATGCCCTGAGTCCGAGTACAGTGCCTTAAGACGTCCCTGGTTATGTGTGGTCATGAACTCGTGCGTGATGTGTCTCAGGTTGGAATCCTGGTGCCACTGAAAGTTCGTCGAGCGAAGGTGGCTGATGCACATTAAATCTGTCACTTTAAGCTCAAATTCATCTATTAAGTGTGATGTGATAGTTTAGAGGAGGAATGTAAACTCAGGTGTCATCCTCTTCACATGGTGGAGGCTCAAAATGACGAGGCTCGTCTTCAAAAGCCTTTGTGATGCTTTAAGGTGCGAAGTTAACATAACATTTGCTAGAATAAAACATCATAACTGTATGCTTCAAGAATTTGTTTCGACAGTACCAAGGAACTAGTTTGTTATCCGGGCTAATGGCGCCAAGCAGCGCTTCTTGTTGCTGGAATGGAATCCAATTTGGCGGCAAAGCGGTAATTTAATGATACACAATAGTTTTAAAGAATTGCTTTGAAATACATTTCAAATGAAGGATGTAGGAAGAGATTGAGAATAGCCTAGATCAATCAATAAATAATGAATATCAATACAAATAATAAAAAGTAACATGTACTAATAATAGTATTATATATATAAGCAGCGTATAATAATCTTGTAATATAATTTTATCGTAATTATATATAATATTCATATAGTATGATTTAATAACAATTATTATGTTTAATAATCTAATGTAATAGTAATTATAAAAAGAATAACCATCGTATTGTAAAAAGATAAAAATAATGCAAAAGAATACTCGTATTACATAATTATAAATAACATAATATAAACTCCTGTTTGTGAAAATCGCAACACCACGAAGGACCTACGCGAGTGAGCTGAAATTTTCTGGAAATGTAAAGTTGGGCATGATATGCAAATGATTAGGATTGCAGACCGGTAGCGTATGCGTATGCTGAGCAGCGCCCTCTGAAAGGCGGATCAAACCTAATATAAATAGACGTCTGTAGCGAGGCGTGTATGATTATCTGTGGTTATATGCTAGTGTGAACGTTAACTGAATCTTTACTATGCCTCGTCGACGAAAGGGAGCGAAAATTGAGCAAATTTCGGTGTTTGAACGGGGCAGAATCGTCGGCCTTCGTGAAGGTGGATTGTCTTATCGTGCAGTAGCCGTTCGTGTGCAGCGTAACAGCAACACAATCATACGTGTTTCGAAGCAGTGGACGGACGAGGGTCGGACAGCTCAGAAATCCGGGAGTGGACCCGAAATGTGACGTCACCACGACGTCGCGATGACAGACGCCTGGTGCGAATGGCTCAGACGGACCGCACAGCTTCTTATAGACAATTGGCAGCACAGTGGTCAACAGCTACAGGTGTTTCCTTGTGTACTTCATCAATTCGGAGATGTCTGCTGCAGCGTGGGCTGCGAGCAAGGATTCCTTTATACAGGATTCCTCTCACGCAAAACCATCGCCACCTGCGGCTACAATGGTTCAATGTGCATAGGAGCTGGCGTGCTGATTGGCAGCAGGTCGTCTTTTCTGACGAATCCCGCTTCAATTTGTGGCACCATGATAGCCGAATTCGTGTCAGGCACTAAGCCGGTGAACGGCACATTCCGGAGTGCATTATCGAACGCCACAGTGGACGAACACCTGGAGTTATGGTCTGGGGTGCCATAGCATATCATGGACCATCACAATTGCTACGAATTGTGGGCAATTTGAACAGTACCCGATACATAAACGCTGTTTCACAGCCCCAAGCTCTTCCTTTCATGCATGGATTGCCAGGGGCTGTATTCCGGAAGGATAATGCCCGTCCCCATGTCGCCAAGACTGTCAAATCCTATCTTGATTCGCAGCAGGTACAGCTTCTTCCTTGGCCTGCGTATTCGTCGGATATGTCACCGATTGAACATGTGTGGGATATCGTAGGGCGGCGTCTCGCTCGTGATCTTCGTCCTGTTGCTTCAGCAGACGAACTTTGGTTGCGCATACAAACAATATGGAATACTCTTCCACAGACTGATATTCAAAATTTGTTTAATTCCATGCCACGTCGTGTAGCAGCTCTTATTGCGGCGCGTGGGGGCCACATAAAATACTAATTTCTATCTCTTTTAATTGTTTGTTTGGTTTGAAAATGTAATCATTTATTTGTACCATTACCACTCAACTGTGTATTAAATTTCATTCAACTATGATGCTTCCTTCATGGTGTTGCAATTTTCACAAACAGGAGTTTAGTTATAAATAAATAACATAATAATTATAAAACAATAATAATGATAAATAAAGAACAATATTAATAAAAAATAACAAAATTTTTAATAATAGTTATAAATAAATAACGACCATTTTATGATTATTACATATAATAATAATTACATTTTTATATTACATTATTAATAAAATAATTACATAATACATTTAAAGTTAATAATGAATATCAATTACAAAGTACTGAAAGCTTGCAATATAAAAGTTGCACTGCAAGTTCCTTCAACGAATTTCATCGAACAAAGAACGTAAAGAACGAAGCATTTTTAAAGCATAAAGTAAACCGAAAATAAATGATTTATAGCCATAATTAAAAGTACAGCACTTATTCTGTTAAGAAAAAAATATTCTAGTACTCACACTCATATTAGAAATATCCATATTCGAAAATAGCACAAAATAAAACAGAAGGCGGAAACAATAGAACAATTACACTGAAAATGGTAAAATTTTTTCAAGGAATGGATTGAAAATCGCCTGAAATTTTTAATACAGTCCGTGGGAAAAAAATCAGTAAAAGTGATTTTTCTAATGTGCATTATCCCCATGGCAAACACATCGAGAGACGATAAAAATATGAAGGTAACCCTATTGTAATGTTACAGCCCATCTTGGTGAACATAAACAACAACGTGGCACTATTACCCCAAATATCAAACTAACACCGAGACCAATATAGAGTAATTTAGAATGAATATATCTATTTAAAACGGTCCTAAATACTAATTGAAAAGAATTTTTAAATAAGAATTGCAGAGGGAGTGTAGAGCTCAGTTCAAAAGGATGCTAGTTTTGGTGCAAGCACAGTGAACCAGAAGCCCGCACATGGGCGAGTACAGACTATGCTTCGATGAGAAATCATGGTTTTTGGTAATTATACCGGTAGGTCCCGAATTCATAGTACAAACTTTAAGGGTAGGTACAGGACATTGTAACTATAATTAGTTGTATAGCAGCGTTTCTCAAACTGTAGGGCGTGCCCCTGGGGGGCCATGATAACTCTACGAGGGGGACGCGAGCCTACTGTGTGTGTGAATAGTTGAAAACAAAATATTATTTCAAAAACAGTTTATTTTACTGAAGGTAAACAAACAAAACACATTCTGAGGTAATAAAAAATAATAAAATACACATTAACACACATGAATGTATCATTGCTGCACAGTGTATTTTATAATTATTTTTACAATAATAAGTTAGGAACAGGTTTAATAATTACCCATGGGCTTGTAAAAATTACAATTATATACAAAAATTAACACTTTTCTTAATAATTTGTGTACGGTGTATAATGAATCATTTCACAACATATTAATAGTTACACGATTCACACCCCAGTGCCACAGTTTTCCACTTAGGCGCGTGTATACGGTGTATTAGAGAGGAAGGGGGTAAACAAGAAAGTCATCTGAAATAAGTAAATCAATCGGAAACACTGTCAAGCTAATTGCATTGCATTCTAAAGCTTTCAGAGTAGTTTTATGGATAGCTGTGCATAGAAAAAAGCGTACTTCGGAAAGACGTATATATACATCCGAGATAATTAACGCTTTCCCTGAGATAAACTTTTATATACACCGATGGCACTTAAAGGCTAAAGTCGTATTATAGTTTTAGCGTTAAAGTACAGTATTATTGAATTCAATACAATGTTATATGAATGGGGGACATAATGAAAATTATGATTGAATATTGGGGGCGCAAATATTGGAGAAGCACTGTTGTGTATAGGTATGTACGGGTACAAGTGACGCGGTGAGGCTCAAACCTAAAGAATAAGAGACGAAAGGAAAGACAAAATGTGATTACTGAAAGCGTCGATGACAAGAGAGAGAGTGTAACGTTTACAATAACTGTTCAGCTCATGAGCTATGAAGTTCATCTGCAGCACACATTCCACCCACTGGCTTAGGGATGGCAATCTGAGATCAATTAATCGAAGAATTGATATCTCGGGCAAAAAAAAAAAAACGATATGTAGCACTGAATCGATTCAGTAAATCAATATTTCATACTACAAAATTGACATTCGACTTTTTCTGTTTTGGTAAAACAATAAAAATATTTACAATTAGTTGAATGTACTATCTTTAAACCCCGTAATATTACGGTGTTGGTGGTTAAAGGGTTAATTACTCAAAAACTCGTGAGTTGCCTGTGTGCTTAGTTTCCTTTGCCTCTCTTTAATAAATTCAATCTTTGACTTTTTGTATTTGTTGATATTGCATAGCTTGTTTATGCCTCGATTGACTGACTGTTGTAATGTACTGTGACTAGCGAAATAAATATTTATTTTTATGTAGTGTTTGTTACGGAATAATAAGTAATTGAGAGTAAGTAAATCGCTGTGACTATCGTGGGATCATCTGTTCCTTGTGAGCGCATATTTTGAAATGCCGGCAAATTTTTTGTCGCAAACAAATATACTTTGAACTGCCGTGTAGAGGTTGTTGAGCCATATGTCCTCTTTTGGACAGGGGTGTGTGTTTGAAGAGACAACTCATGTTTCGCTCTCGTCACTTAATCGAGGATCAAAATGACGAGGCATACCGCCAGTAGCCCTCGTGTTGCTTTATAGTACGACCTTTATAAAACTCACGCTCTCTCACACTAATTTTATACTCTTGCCACTTTTGTGTTCTGAAATCTACTAATTAAATTGACTTCATATCGGTTGAATTTTTTTTAAAATTTGGGTTGCATTTTAGTAACTTAGAATTTGCAGACGTGGTAAGTCTCCAAATATAAAATCCATTTCATGGTGGTACCATCTAGGGGCGGCTACGTTAATAAATTTGGAGGTTTAAATTAGTTTTTAATTCAAGCTCTCTTTGGTTGTTAAATATTGCCTTGATTTAATTTTGTTAATTGTACCTGAGTAAATCTGACACTGCAAGGATTTTTTACATGCCACCTAAAAATATAAAATACACGCCTACGATTTTTGCATCCAGGAAAATCTATCGACTCCAACCGGGATCGAACCCACATTCTTAGACTTACTAAGCGGGTACGCTACCTCTAAGCCATCGAGACCAACTCAGTTAAAAATAATTCTGTATTAATTAATGTTATTCATTAAACTGATAAGACAGAAAGTGAATCTGAGCGATTTCTTGTCTCGAGTCACATTTTCCCTCTTGGAATTTGTTCCCCAAATAAAGGTACTTTTACATTAAAGAAATGTTTCCAACGTCTCAAATCCGAGCCACAGTCGAGGGATTTTCTTTCTTTAATAAATATTTAACCAACTTATCGTCCAGTGCCTTCATTTAAGAGCGGAACAAAGATAATAACTCCGGCTATTGATTCATCTTTGGGGTATTTTATGGAATTTCAGGAGACTCTTTCTTCCGATCTTATGTTGACTTTAACGAGAAATGAACTCATTTCGTGGGGATGAGTTTTCCTTATTTTGGAAAAAAAATATTTTTCTTCGGAAGGATGAAAAAAGAAAAAGATACAAAATTTAAGAGATATCACATCGAAGACGAAAGTGAAATAATATGGTTTTAGTATACTTTCGTATTATTTTTAAAAAGAGTATTTTATTTTTCTATTTAAGTATATGTTGTGTGTTCGAGAAATACGAATACACTTTATACTTTCACAAAAAATTAATTAAAAAAACAAACAAAAAGATTTTATCTTACGGTTTTTTATGTTCAATCAAAAAATAGAAGCGTTTATGTTTCAAACTCGACTGTTTTTCTACTATCTCGTTTCCAAACGAAGGCCAGGGGCAGTCTTCACCCCCTCACAGCCGCTTCCCCATGCCACCGTTTTTCACAAAGACGAACGTAGGGGGTGAATTGAGAGAGAGAGAGGGGAAAAATCCTCTGAATGTTCTTTCGCAAACTCTGTCAACGTCATTTTATTCGGAATAACTTTACTCAAAGAATAAAATATAACTACGGAGGGACGGACATATACATCCAGTTAAAACCCTGGATGGGTGAGACAGACGGTGACAGTTAAGGCAGTGTTTCTCAAACTGTGGGGAGCGGCGTCCTAAGGGAGCATGATGACCCTACTAGGGGGTCAAAAATAAAGGATTTAAAAAATTGCAAATTTACTGAAAGGAAGCACAACAACACATGCATTCGGACGTAATAAAAAATGAAATACTCATTTACACTAATATAATATACTTATAAATGTGCCAGTACTGCACAAGATTTGATATTTAATCTCACAATACTAAATTAAGAACGAGTTTAGTAATTACACAAGTGATTCACATAGTCTACCTACCGTAAAATCCGACGTATAACGCGCACCGGTGTATAATGCGCACCCATAGTTTGAAGCTACAATTTTTAAATTTGAGGTATATTCACCGTATAAATCGCATCCATTTTTTTACGAAGGAACATGAAATGTATGTGTGAAAGGCTCTTACGTTTTGAAGTCATTTATTCAAGGTATTATCTCAGAATTTTGAAAAAGTAGTATATTTTTAGAATTACAACCTTTTAAGTTCATTCAGTATGTCATTTCTTTTAAATAAAAAGTGTTCCGATATATGGTGCAGCCTAATTTTTTGTGTGCTCATTCCTTTCTTTATTTTTGAAGTTATCATTCACCCGGCGTATAAGGCGCACCCGTAAATTTCGATGGTATTTTTGGTGTTCAAAGTGCGCGTTATACGCTGGATTTTACGGTATATACAAAATTAAATACTTATCTTGATACTTTGTACTGTTATATGACTAAAATCATAGAGCAGTTTTAACGTCATAGTACATTATTATTGCGTTCAAATCGTCGTTATTGTGCGAAGGGGGCGCGATGAAAATTATGATTGAAAATTGCGTCGCAAACATTGAAAGTTTGAGAAGCATTGACTTAAGGGGTTAAATTTCGTAATGAGCTGAGCTACCCTGGAGTTTGGTAGGGGCAAACAGCCCTCTGGACGAGGGATGGAAAGAGTAAGTCCAATAACATGGCCACCTTGATCTCTGGACATAAAAAATTTGGACTTCTTCTTGTAGGAATACGTGAAAGACATTGTTTACCTATATCCAATTAGTGAACTTGGTGAAACGAATTACAGTGGTAATTAAGAGTATTGATCCTGCAATACGAATAACCGCATACAATTTCATGAAAAAATCAATTTTATTAGTTTCATTTCTGCACTTATATTAATATATATATATGTGACGGATCTATACACGTTTCTTCAATTAATCCTCTTGGGCTATCAATTTTCATTATTCACAACTTACTCTTCGTAAGAAGATAATAGTGATCTTTTAATTAACTTATTATATTTAGTTGAGGTTTTCTAGCTTGAGAGAGAGTAAGAGAGAAGATATACTCGCGAGTCAGTGGTGAAATTGCTACTGAAGGTATAATATTAGGATTATAGCCATTTTAGCTATATTAGGAGGAAACTTTAAAGTGACGATTGTTCACTAAGATTGAGTTGATATTAGATTAAATCAGATGATAGGTTAGATTTTTTATTAAGGTAAGGATCAAGTTGGATAGTTTCCTAATCTTTCACGTTTTACTGTCATTGTTCCACTTTTGCGGTTAGCATTGAGACATTCTCTTTCTATTTTTAGCTGAAATTGTGTCTGTTCTTTATGTGGTAAAAAAATAGATTAATTGGATCATGTCAAGTGTTTCTTTTCTACCCCCCACATATCTAGGTGCACGAGAGAGAGCCTCTCACATATATGTGTAATAAACAAACAAAATTTTTAACTAGCATTGGAATGAATAAGTTTTAATAGAAGAAATGTTGTTTTACTGTCCCCATCCCTTACGATGGGGATAACAAAGCACTTTTGGTTCTCTATCACAATTTGTGTGAAAATGGATCATTACGAGGTAATAGTCATATTGAGGGTGGGCCACGCATTCTCCAATTGGCCACGATATCCAACACTTTCTGTTTCATGCATGGATGAAACAAAATGTGTTGGATACCATTCGAAGGAATTCTAGTATCATGTTGAGAATTTGAGTTCCTAACTATGTCTTATACCTCGTAATAGTCCATATTCACACAAAGTGTGATGCAAAGTAGTAAACACCAGGTGGTCCGGTGCCTCTCGTTGAGGGTGGCTTTCGCGATACAATCTTTCTGCTGCTCTTACCTTTTCTTCTGAAGTCAAGTGCATATCTGTCTGCTCGGTGTTTGTAAAACGTTCCACATTCTTCTAGGGACAATGACAGCTCAAATAAATGCAGTAATGTAGGTCTGTGTCCTCTAATGATCTT
Source organism: Trichonephila clavipes (assembly GCA_019973935.1). Classification (NCBI taxonomy): domain Eukaryota; kingdom Metazoa; phylum Arthropoda; class Arachnida; order Araneae; family Nephilidae; genus Trichonephila; species Trichonephila clavipes. The sequence goes on along the minus strand of BMAU01019865.1, from coordinate 266,698 downwards.
GTGTAGAAACCCTATAACCAATCGAATAGATTTATTTATTGTCAGATGCATGCTTGCAAAATTGTAGGAAATACAATTACGTTATATACAGGGTGTTCTAGGTCAATGGGACAAATTTTAATTAGAAGTAGGGGACATCACAGGAATTCAGATTTACATAGCAACCAATAGTAGAAAACGTCTTCGTCCGACTCAACGTGACGTTGTTCCCAAGATCATTGAAGGAAACATACCTTCATTATTGCAGTCATTTGAGATGTCATCGCCCGTAGGATGTATGGAACGTCTAACGAACATAGAGATTGCAGATAGGCACCTCGTTAACGGATTGGCAGAAGGAAATTCACGAACAGCAGACGGATTATATCACGAAAGCTACCCACAAAGACAGATGCACCGGAATTTACATCACAAGTTGTGAATATGAATTATTCCGACGTAATAGACACAGTGAGGCCAGACAATGGATCTGGTTGCCAGACTCGGCTGTAGATATCCAACAAAGTCCCGGTGTATCTAGACGAGTTCTCCAACTCAAAGGTATGACGCCTGTATTGCTAGCAATAAAGGAATACTTTGGACACTTTTTGTAACATTTTTACATATATCATCTATCACAGCCCATGCAATATCTGTGACCAATTAATATTTAAGAGGAGCCATGTCTTGTGTTTCTTGTACGTGTCATACTAGTTTCCCATGACGTTTCCGGTCATGGGTTGGTATGCAAATAAGAATCCTTATGATGTACCCCTAACCAAGGATGTCTTAAGACATGGGACAATTGGGTCCGGGCCTCAGCCCCAATTGGGGTCTCATCTCGTTCTCGATTCAGGCCTAATAAGATCATGATTCGAATAATTTCAACCGCCAAATGTTTTCTTCCTGTTGTATTCTCCAAAAAACTGGGAAATTCGGACAATATGTCAACTGGCTACAAGTGATGACCAGCGTCCATGCATAGGCCTAGGCCTACCACCATACACCATTATTATTCATTCAGTCAAGAAGCGGCAGTCTGTTGAGCCTGTTTGTGCGATTGTAAGTCATGCACTTTTATTTGTATGAGATTATTGTTTGTACGAGTATTTGGCATCGTCTGCCATGTACTGTCTACTTTTAAGTGCAATAGGTAGGACCCATATTTGCGTAGGGGAGCAGAGCCTACTTTTTTGTAGGGGATCAGAATGTCAGAAAGTCTTAATACGTCCCTGCCCCTAGCTCCTCTTAATGTTTTCCCATGTGAACCTGGGACACCCTGTATATAGGTGTTATAAAATATCTACGTGAAATGCGTATCCCTTTACAACACCTCAAATTCCCAAATTGATGTTTCTTTATAAAACAGTCGTTTAATATGCGATATGTAAACACTATAGAAATGGGAAAAAACAAAAAAAAATTCTTTTTCAGGTTTAATTCCTTATTTATCAGATGTTGATTTGAAAGGGAAACGCGCGGATACTTTAAATTTGACTGCTAACCAAATGAGACAGATTGAATCTGCTACGATTGCGGTAAAATATTTGGGGAGATATTTTTACTTTCAGGGGGAAATGTTTTTAATAAACGTACTTAATGAAACCCATTTTTCAGTTATGTCTTGATGTGATTAAAAACATCTGCTTTTTTTTCCCGAGGGATAATATTTTAAAATATCATACTTTTTTTATTCATTTCAGTTTTTTATCTTTAATTTCATGGTAAAATTTATGGAAAAGTGTAGTTAATTGTTTTATTAAATTTCTTTTGTTTAGTCACGAAGGAAAACAATTTCAAAAATTAGTATTATTTTTACTGTTCAATCGTATCATCTTTTTTCGATTTATTATTAATAAATATCAAATACATAATAAAGCGTTTCTGATTTTTCAAATAATAAATTCAGAATTCATTAAAATACTATTAAATAGCAATTATATTTATTTATACGTCTCATAGCGCCTGTAAAATATTTAATTAATGTAGATGCTCAGCTTTTTTAACATGTTTTCCGAATATACTTAATTAAAATGCTAATATTGAGTTACAGCGATCTCGGAGAATTCTTCCTTGTCGCTTCATTAAAGTTCACTGTACTTTTTTGGAATAAATACTTCAACTAAATAAAAACTCACGCTTTAGCACATTATATATATATATATATATATATATATATATATATATATATATATATATATATATATATATCATTATGGTTTTTAACAGAATGGATATGTATTCCGTGCAACTATCTCCTTTATCATTTAAAACCAAATATTGATTTTTTTTGCGTTAATGGAAGTTGTTTGATGTATTTTTAAAATTCTTTATTGAATATGAAAGAATATATGTCTGGACATTTTCTTTTATTGATGGAAAACAGTTTGCTGAAGCACGCAGTTTATACAACTACATGCATAACTCTATGGGTAAAATATTTCTCTGATTTTTTTAACACAGAACAGCAATATATATATATATATATATATATATATATATATATATATATATATATATATATATATATATATATATATACACATATATATATATATATATATATATATATATATATATATACACATATATATATATATATATATATATATATTATTATTATTATTATATACTATTTCTGACGTTTGAGAAAAATAATGGTAGCGTGATATTTATTGATTTAGATACTTAGTTTAGCTACGTTACAGCTCTTCTTCACAGTGTTATATATTGAAATTTATAAAAAGTTTGCTTAGTTCTTTAGAGTTCCAATTCTGTTATTTGGGAGGGAGAAACTGTCCGCTCTCTTTACCCTCTTTAGGGTCTCACGATGGGGGCGGACGGCTTCTTTATCCTTGAGTTACATCTGGTTCGGTGTCCAAGCTAACCTGGTGGATGGTCAAAGACAATGTCTTACAATATTTTAATGGTGCACGTGATCATAAAAACGCGGTTATCCATTCCACATAAAATGGCTGCGGTAGGCCAGTAATCGAGATATTGGATCATGGCAGGCATGCCATAAATTCGAGCCCAGCACCACAAGTCCCAGATTGCACTTGGATATTTTATAAATTTTTATTTTATTTTATAATTTTTTAATTTTGTTTGAAACGATGGAATTTGATCTTTTATATTCGCCATTGATATTTTGAAATGGGATTTAGTATTATAAGATTCATATATTTCAATTTTTCAATTGATAATTGTGATTGAGAGATTTTATATATTTAAATATATATATATATATATATATATATATATATATATATATATATATATATATATATATATATATATATATATATATAGTATTGTGTTATAGTCTAATCATCGTGTCTAAGCTATAATTTTAATAATAAAAATTGATAATTAATATGATTTTTGCCCTGCACAAATTTTTCCCATTCATCCTTTTTCTAATTCAAATGGAGATATGTAATATTTTTAAAATATCAGCTCACGCTACGAGATGTGACGTAGCCGGAAGTTTCGGTACATACGCTTACTGCGAGATATCTCGAGTTATATAAGCGAGATATCTCGTATCAATGGGCACAGGATCTATAGATCATCCTCACGGATGGGCTGATTCAATTTAAATCTGTGATCCTGGTGTGAAACACAAGAGTGTGGTGTCGTGACTTGATTGTGGCTCAGAATTAAGGACGTCCGCCATCTATAGCCCCAAGTAGAGTTTCTTTAAAGTACGAAGTAAATTAAAATCAAATCGAAATTCTCTAATGGTAACATCTGCTCATATTTTCGAGTTTTTTTCTGCAAACCATGTGTGTATATTTGAATGGAAGTTATGCTTTAGTATTAGAGTCTACCTTAATTTTTACACCCACAAAATTCTACGTTGCAATATCAATGGAGATCAAACTAGTGAGTCATTAGTAGACAGAAGGTAAACATTTGCATGTGAGATATGTGTACTCATAACTTCGTCCCATTCTTGGGTATACCTTCTCAGTGCCGCTGAAAAACCGCTGTGTGGAAGGGACCTGTGCACACAAAATCTGTCAAGGATCAAACGTCTCCCTTTTGATGTGGTGTGGTTGTTAGAAAAGGGATGTGCCAGTTCAGATGTCACACTCGTTCCTCGACCGTGGTTCAAAATGATGAGGTCCTCACCAAAATAGCCCTTCTGTTGCTTTATTGTGAAGTAAATATAATTTTAATTCATTCACTCGGTATATCTTTTTAATGCAGTGTTTTCCAAACGTTAGACACATGTGTACTCCTTCCATAATCTTCGTAACACGTTGAATACCCTTCGTGAAAAATGGATGTGTTTTAATAACAATAAAAATATGTATTTATTATTTCTTTTTTTTTGTATGATATACACTAAATAATATGAAAAGAGAAATAAAATTACTCATAATAAAATATAAACAAAAGTTAAATATAAATAACATTTATTTGAGTTAACGAGGAAGATGAATTTTTTTGTACTGGGATGACAGATCGTCATAATTTGGTTTTCTGGTTGTTAATTTTAATCTGAGATTCGGTTTCACGTCCAATAGTCTGTTCCTTTTTAACACACTTTTACATGTTTCACTTGTATGTAACAGAATTTTTGAATTCGATTTTTACTCACTTTAAAAGGTCAGATAAATTCGAAATTTTACCCACTTGTCCAGGACCGATGACAATACAATAATTTTATAATTTAGTTCTATTGTTCTGATCAGGATCATCAGAAATAACAATATCCAGATTTGACGACTCATTCAGATCACATTTTCAGATTTGGTGACTCATTCAGATCACATTTCCAGATTTGGCGACTAAAAGATTAAGAGTAACCTTAAAAGCAAAAACGGTTTTTTGCGTTAGCAATTTCTTACCATAATATAAACAACTGTCTAGTTTTTACGAAAATTGAAATAAAAAAAAGGTTCATGCATGAGAAAAAGAATAAATTGTTCTAACTCAGGGATGGACAAACGTTTTCGGTCGTGGACCAAAAACTAAAGAAAAAAGTGTATGAATAAATGACAGTTTAAAAAACTATAAATCCATGCTTTTATTGTAGATGGAACTAAAAAATGAAAAATAAATTTATAGTTTATAAAAAATTTAAAAGAGACACGCTTTTATGGTTAATTGAACTAAAAAGTTAAAAAATTCTTATTATAAGGATAAAATAACTTACGAGAAAATTAATGTCATTGTGTGGTAAAGGCGTATGGGGTGTTTTGTGTTACATTTTTACACTAACTCCGCATTTCGGAATAGTATTAGTAAGAAATTAGAACATTCGATATTGAGCACCTCACGCGTTTACCCTAATGACATATATTTTCTCGAAAATCATTTTTTTAAACTATAATTTTTCAACTTAATGTCCAAGAATGCTGAAAAAGCCACTTGACATAAGAAAAATCGCACAAACTCTAAAAATACACAAGCACCTGGAGAAGCCACTAACTCAGTGCTTCTCAAACTTTCAATACTGGCGCCCCCCTTATCAATCACAATTTTTATCGCCCCCTTATCAATCACAATTTTTATCGCGCCCCCCCCTTATACATTAATAATGTACTGAATGCAATAATGCAATTTTTTTACGCTAAAGCAATAATCTTAATTATATGCCGTACAAATTCATGACAAAAGTATTAAATTTTGTATATGTTGCTTTTAAGCAAAATAAAATATTAAGTAATAGGATAATTATTGTGTTATTTTTCCTTTCTCTAATTTTTAAATTGGAACATATTTCAAAATGCGGTGGTTGCTTAGAAGACAAAATATACATATCAGCTACATGTAGAAAAAGAACTCAGAGGGTCAATTTCTAATCATAAGCATTCCTTTGAAAAACTTTGCTCTGTAAGACAAGCCCATGGAAGTCTCTAATACTTATTAAACTTGTTCTTAATTTAGTATTAATTAATTAGTTATAAAATACTCTATGCAGCACTGATACATTAAATGTATACCGGCTGAAGTACCCGCTCTTTGCACAAGTTCATTTATAAGAAAATAAAACATTATTGATATAATCGTTTAATTGTAAGGAGAGTAAAGCCAAGTGTGCGACAATGTTTACAAAAATGTAAAATGATTTTTTTAAAATGATTGCTCAAATTATAATTAGTTTTAAGCAAACTGTAATTTTAAGCCTCAAAGAATTAGCATTTAGAATTGATGTTGAATAATGAACAATAAAAAAAATTCTGATGAAGAATAATTGTATTATTTTTAATATTTAAAGTGAAAAGACTTCAACATGTTTTAAACCTGGAGCAGGCACGCACTCGATACTAATGGTCGAGTGGGGTTATTGAGCCACCCCAATCTTTTTTTTTATAATTATTTTTATAGTACACAATAAAAATCGCAATTCCAGTGAATAATTTAATTAAGAGAAAATATACTCACCTACTTTCAAGAATACAGAAAATATTTCGGAAAAAAAGTTATCACACCGGGAACTCAGTCAAAACAAGTACCTTAAGATTGTAAAAAAAACGTTTGTCACTCTCAAAAAAAGAGGGAGGTATGTGACAAATATATTTTAGTTCACACGTTAAGACTGTCAAACAGGAGGATAGTGTCAGAGCCATTGGTAACAATTAAACAGTTTTGCCAGAATTACCGATTTCGTGCACTCTGTGCTCGGCGTGACAGCTCCGGAATAAAAGTGTATTTATTACAATATGGATGTTCAAAAAAAATTATGTAAAACGTTTTTCATTATGGTTTTTTATATGTTTGGGAATAACTCATAGAAATAAATCTTGGCCAAGTAATCCTTCAAAGAGCTCTCTGTGCTTTTCCAAAATTCATAAAAATATTTTACAAGGAAAAAATCGCAGCAGAAATAGTTTATTTGCAACTTCCCTAAATGAAAAAACAAATACACACACATAAGAGCAGGGACGTAACTAACCGTACAAGTAAGTTCGAAGGTCAAACCGCAGCAACTACATTCTGCTGCCTACAGCTGATGACAATAATATAACAGTGATGAATTTTTTATCTTCCTAAAATTTTTTTTCGATTATGGGTCTGGGTTTTGTTTTTTCTCATTTTGGTTTGAAAAGAAACCGTAATAGAAGTAGAAGCTTTAATTTTTTATGACGTAATATCGCAGATATATAAATTATATCAGTGTAAATGTGTATTTTTTTTATTATGTCAGAAAGTATTTTGTTTTACTTCATTCCAGTAAATAATTTTTTTTAATCTTTTATTTTCGATATGCTCGCGCCCCCCAGGGGGTGCGCCCCACAGTTTGAGGAACACTGCACTAACTATTAATGAAGTAATTTGTCTCTTTCATAATGTGTAGTATATTCCCCTTGTGTGTCACGCTGGACCATCGTACGCCTCAAAAGATTGTCTTGGCTTGACTCATAAGAATTGGGCGCTGCTAAGCACGGTGCAGTACACATCCGCACCAGACTTCGGTGCAACGCGTGCCCCTCCCTCCAAAAAAAAAAACTTTCTGAACCCCTGGGGGTACGCAAACCCCACTTTTGGAAACGCTGTCTTTGTGAGTCTCTGTTTGGGATGTACAACACACCGCGCACTTTCCCTAGTACTTAAGCGACAAAAGGATTAGCTCCTACTAATATTGCATCACATTTAACCGATTTCTAAACATTTTTTAAGTATTATTTAAGAAAAAAAAAAATGAAACACATAAAATGCTTTTTATTATTTTTATCAAAAAGTCACTTTTCAAATTAAATTAGAATTTCAGAGAAATAACATTATAATTAATTTGCAAGAAAATCAATTTTGTTATGAGTTGTAGCTGTGACGGGCATAGAAAGGGGGGAATCTTTGTCGAAATTCGTAGAGTTTTGGAACTAGTTTGATATCACGGGCCAAAGAGCCTTGGTGCGATAAAGGAATCCCGCTAAACACCGCTCATTGTCGATGGAATGCGATTAAAGAGGGCGACCTAGAGGTTTCAAAACGTCAGGAAGTTCAATTTAAAAGATTGTTTTGAAAAACATTGAAATATATATTTCAAATGAAGAATATAGAAAGAGATTGAAAATAACCAAGATCAATGAATAAATAATGAATATCAATGTAATATAATAAAAAGGTACATATATACTAATAATATTATACAGCATATAATACTAATGTTATAATATAATTTAAAAGTAATTATACATAATATTTGCATAATATGATTTAATAATTATTATATAATATAATTTAATAGTAATTATAAAAATAATATAATCACCGTATTGTGTAATATAATAAAAATTATACATAAGAATACTCATATAACATAATACTTATAACTAAGTAACTTAATAATAATTAGAAATGAGTAAAAAGATAAAAATAATAAATGCATAACATATATATTAATAATTATTACTAAATAACATAAAATGTACTAACATTTATAAATAAATATAATAAAAATCAATTATTATGAATAAAGAATTATGAGCAATTATTATGAGCAATGAAAATGGCTAAATCTTTGAAGAAATCGAACTAAAATCGTCTGAAATTTATAGGGTTACCGAGGAGAAAAATCTCTCAATAAGTATTAATTCTAATGCACGTTATTCCCATGACAACCACATCACCAGACGATAAATAAACCAAGATAACCATATTGTAATGTTATCGACAATTCTTGGCGACTATAAATAACAGTTTGGCGCGTGCCCCGTGATATCAGACTAGCACCAAAATTTCTAATAAATACATGCAAATAAGAATTTAGATATTTTTTTGGCAAACAAATTTTTATAAAATTTTCTACAAACAATAATTTTAATACGAGACAGTTACTTTAATAAATAAGCTGATAATATATTAAAAGTTTTTGTCTCTCGAAATGACGTATAAAGAAGTAAAATATGATTATAGTTATAAGCGGAATGTTTTATTTCAAAATTTTAATTTTTCTTTCTCAAAAGATAAAACAAAAGGGAATTACGTTTAATCTTCTGCAAAAGATAAAAAAACTACTTTCTGTGCGATAGAAGTTAAAATGTTCAGAAAACGTATCTAAGTTTAGCCTTATAATTAAATTAAAACAGTGTTAAATAGCTCGTGAAACTATGTAATAAGAGACATTAAAATAATCTCGTAGCGTTATAGTCTGGAATTTCTTCAACACTAAGTATCTAAAAGGAAGAAAAATTATCATTTACTTATGCAAATGCGTTAAAATAAGAAAAATAAATTATGATGAAAATTGATTTTATTAACAGTTTATGCATAAATATCTTAAGATTAGCTCTCGTATTGATATTTCAAGATAATTAAAATTAATAAAAGTTTTCAGAAAATTCAATAATAACCATAAAAGTGGTGCAAACACTGATATTTACAATTTCTGAAACTGCTAAGCGTAATACTGGGTCTGCGAAAAGTATTTATGATGCACTCTACAAATATTTTGACTTAGGTTTTCTTATGTTGCATAACTAAAAGAAAAAAGTGTCTTTTCAATGAAGCAAATGGTGCATCCTTCACCTCTGGCAACATTCTCGACATTCTCGAATCAAAAGACCTCACCACAAGAAAAAGCGCACATTGCAGCATGATTTACCGAATTTAAATCTGCAACACATGTTCAGAGTAAATGGGGCACCAAAACACTGGAAATGAGTAAAAAGAATTGGAAAGAGGACGATGACATGGTCACCTAGATCTCTAGTGCTTTCACTTTTAGAGAGAAAAGATTTCTTACCAGTCTTCAATGAAGGACACTGATGAAATGAAACTCGAATTTTTGTGGTCATTGCTGATACATCAATGTTTCATAGAACGGGGCTAGAAATATCACATAGTTTTGATATGTTACACGCAACAAATTGTGCGCACTTTCAAATCGGGTCAAAAACATTTGTAAAGAAAAACATTTAACTCTGATTGTTTCTTTATGGAACCCAAACACAATAAGTGTTTGGGTTCCATTAAGAAAAAAGTCTTTGACACCATAAGTCTTTGCTTGTTCACCCGTAATTAATATTTGAAAGTGTTGTCTTATACACTCATGCACAAAAAAATTATTGCATCACGAAATAAGTATGGGATCGTAACGAAACTTGGAATGAAGGTGATTTGAAATGCAGCGTGATTGCGCATTACGTTTAGCCGGTAGAAGGTGTTTAACGTCGTTCTCCGTGGAGAATAAAACAAATAAGTAAGGAGTAATCAAAGCTTGTTTGTGTGTGCTCAATCGTTTACAAATAAAGAGCTGAGGTAGACATGTCAGGTAGTACGCCAGTACCGAAGACAATATGAGCAGCTGCCGCAGTTTGGGAGGGAGAGAATCATCGGCATGATGGAAGCTGGGTGGTCAGCTAGGCGAGTAGCTCGTCAATTAGGCCACTCTGATTGTGTTGTGAGGAGGTGTTGGGACCAGTGGATCCGTGAGAAGTCATTTACACGAAGACTAGGCTCAGGATGCCCTCGACAGACCAGTCGTCGAGTAGACAACCCCATCGTAAAAATGCACGCGTACAGCCAACTGCTTCATCGGCCGCCATTCAGGCACTGGTAGCACCTACAGTAGGAGCCCCTGTCTTCTCGAACCATACGAAGGCGCCTGGTTGAAGATCTTTTGGGATTGCGACGCCCATTAGGTGTGCTGCCCTTGACGCGAACCCATCGATGCCTCCGTTTGGAGTGGTTCCGCGCACGAGGAAACTGGACAGCAGCGGAATGGTACCAGGTCGTCTTTAGCTGTAAATCCAGATTCAATCTCAGCAGTGATGAAAATCGTGTTCATGTGTGGGACCCCGTGGTGAACACTTCAATCCTGCCTTTGTTTCACAGCGACACACCATTCCCACAGCTGGTGTGATGGTTGGCATGCCATTGCCAACAATACACGGTCAACCCTAGCATTGATCCGTGGCACCATGACAGCCCAGTGATATGTCCATGACACCCTGCAACCACATTTAATGCCACTCATGCAACGGCTCCCAGGAGCGCCATTTTTCAACAAGACAATGTTCGGTCTCACATGGCAAGGGTGTCACAAGAATGTTTCCGCACCATTACTATTTTTCCTAAGCCTGTCCGGTCCCCAGATTTGTCTCCAGTAGAGCCTACCTGGTATCATTTTGGATGGCAAGTTTGGCATCCCACGAGTTTGAACGAACTATTGGCAATTTTTGCAGCAAATATGGAATATATACAGTAAATGTGGAATATTGAATATATACAGCAAATATGGAACGAAGTGTTTCAAGACATCATACAGAACATAGATGTCTCAATGCGCGATCGTATTGCATCGTGCATTCGTGCTAGATGTGGTTCAACAGGGCATTAAATCCTCTTTTCTTTTGCCTTTATCTCTGAAATAAATAATCCTTTTTCTTTGATTTTCTAATCATTTACTTATATCAAAGTAGTCATTACGTATGTAAAATTTTGTATCATTTTGACAACTCCTTCTTGGTGCGCTAATTTGTTTTGTCCATGAGTGTATTTTGAACACCCTGTATATTGTTCGAATTACTAATCGAGGAGTTTATTGCGAACTTCCACTCGCATTTGATTTAAAACTTCTACGAAAATATTAGATAATAGAAAAATCCGTAATTGATGATTGCTACTCAGGTGAAATCTTGAACTCCAAGATTAAAAAAAAATCCCATAGTTAAAGGAATTGTGTTTGTAGACAATCCTGTAAGAAACAGCTTTACTTTGCTATTTTGGCTTCTTTAACTTATTCCTCGCCAAGGTGACTAAGGCCTCGTGACTATAAGCCGCACTGCTTATAGTCACGAAATCTTGGCGGAAGTGTCGAATAATGAATTTTCTAAAAAAATGTGCCATACTGAAGACCCTCCGTTTAAAGAGGGTCGATGCACGTTAAATTGGTCCAAGCTCAAAGTACTCCTGGTGGTACAGTAGCTAGAAGAAGGTGGTTCTAGCTCAGATGCCCTCCTCGCCATTTGATCGAGGTATAAAATGACGAGGCCCGTCGCCAATACCCTTCTTGTTGCTTCCTAGTGTGATGTCAGTAAGTACTCACTCTCATTCAGTTAACTTATTCCTGATTTTTTTATGTGTAAAATCTTTCCTCTCGCTTGCTGGATACTTGTTGGAGGGATTTCATGAAAAGGGACGCATGTGTGTAACAGGAAGTGACGTAAGCGCGTACTACTTGATTTGACCACTGAGAGTGCGTGGTGGTGTACAGCGCATCGGGGTACAGCTCTAGTAGACATCAAGCTCTCGAGCACTTGACTCTAAATTCACAATCAGTCTGTAAAAATCTACCCCTTAATTGCACGAATCTCTGTATTAGAGACGGGAAAACAAATTGCTTATCTACACACTAATTCTAAAACCAGTTTTAACCATTATGCCGTGTCAATCTGGGCACATGCAGCTAAAAATCATATGAATCAAATTAAAGTTTCTCGATGCATCCTTCTCCGACAAGTATTAAAAGCTCGACGGTTCATGAGGAATAAGGACCTCCGATCCGTGAGCAAAATAATGTCTATCAGACAATTTAACAAAAAATTAGCAACTAACTTGTTTCAAAAAATTGATAGCTCTAATAATCCTTCGATCTTGCATATTAAAAATATATCCCAGATCCTAATTTTAACAGACCCGATAGTATTCTTTCGGATCCTCTCTTCAATTCATTTCACTCTTCTCGCCCAACTTAAAAGCTCCCTCCCTTCGTAGTCTTAAAGTTAGAGTAGCTGACTTGAAATGAATCGCCCCGGGTTCGATTCCCAGGAACTCGTTCTTTTCAAATTTACTTTAAATCCTTTTAATTTTCCCTGGAAAATTACTTATCGAGATCAAATTTAAATTTACACCTTTTTTCCTATTTTTTCAAAATGTATTTTATTTTTATTAGCTTTAAAAAAACTGTTTTTCTTATTTCAAATCATTCAATGATTCTCTCATTTCTACAACGACTGAGTTCTAAGCTGCTTTCCCATTGGTCACCTCGCCCATCCACTGATCGAAATTTATTTTCATTCTCAATGCTTGCACCGTTTTTAAAGATATTTGTTTAGCACTTACAGCATTTTAGTATTGTTTTAAATTTTAATTTTTTACTCTCATATAAGTATATTTTACTTTTTAAGTATTTTTTATTAATAAGGGGAAAGGTGAATTCGTCACAGTCACTCAAAATCCTAAAGATAAGAGGTTATAGTTCGGAAGAACTAGATAATCTGTTCACACACACACACACACATCCACCCAATAATACTCTAAATCCACTTCTCACATACCAGCAAGTCTTAGATTTCACCCAGGGTAAACTTGCAAACCTTAGGCTCAATTATGAAAGGGCTCACCAAACAGATTTCGACGACGTTATAACATAAAACTGTTCGTTACTCATGTTGTCAGAGACGTGGTTAGATAATGACGAGCGTGTTTCGATACCTAACTTCGATTGCTGTGCTTAAGGGTCGCACTCACTCATACCATCTGCCACAATGTTTCTCAAACTGTGGGGTACGCCCCTTAGAGGGCATGATCATTCTACTTGGAAAGGAAGGGCGAGCCATGATTATTTCCCTCCTGCGTTGCACAAACATTTTTAAATGCATAACATATAGTCATGGAAAAATTCCCCTTCCCCTCTCGCTTTCAGAGCTCTCGAGTAAGTCAAATGTGGGACTTAAAATTTCACTCACTCGCTTTGCAATGTTTTAGGCTCCGGAAACGAAAATGTACCTTTTAAAAAATAGTAGTATGTTGAAAAAAAGTAGAATTGTTTATAATTACAAAATATCACAACTGTGTTAAATGTTTAATTAAAATTGTGAGTATTTTTTGAAATGTTCAATACACGGGAAAAAGTTTCATACAATTATTTCTATAAATGAAGAAGCTTTAAAACTTTGAATTTGACAAGTAGCTATTAAATATTTAAAAGTTGAGTATTTTTAAAAATTCGTAAAAAAAGTTTTCGGCATTTTATTTTTGAAATCACTAACTGTAAAAGGTCAAAGTATGAGTTTTTTAAAAATCATTTTCATATAAACGCATCAGTATTGATTCATTTTTGGAATAATGTTAAAATATGTAAAATATTGTTGTTTTATTAAAAAAATGGGGAAAAAAACCTACTGTATCGTGACGAAATCATTCCAATTACAAAATAGCTGGCGAAGTTATGAAATGAGCGAATAAAATTTTCAGTATTTCTTAAAAAATCATTAAAATTAATAGATGATGTTGTTTAGAACTCGGGTGCAAACACAAGCGTTCTAACCGAAAAACAAAACGCAATTGCCGAACACGCCACGAACTTAACAGAAACAGAAGTGAAAAGACGGTTAAAATAGAGATATTTAATTTCGCCAAATCTGTCGATTTACATTATTTGTAGACATTTTTAAAAATTCGTTTAAAAAAGTTTTTTCGACATTTTATTTTTTGAATCACTAACTCTAAAAGTCAAAGTATGAATTTTTAAAAAAATCATTTTCATATAAACGCAGGGATATTGCTTGATTTTAGAAAAAATCATAAAATATGAAAAGTATCGTTGTTTTGTAAAAAAAAATACTGAATCATGACGAAATAAGTTCTTTCAAATTACAAAATTGCTGGCGAAGTTATTAAATGATCAAATAAAATTTTGAGCATTTTTTAAAAACCTTAATAATTAAGCGATTATATGTTGTTTTCAACCCGGGTACAACCGTTAGAAAAAAAGCGCTTTAAACGATCAGGCCGCGAAATCTTCGGGAATAAGGAGTGAAAAGCACATTAAAATAAAAGGAAGAGGTATTAAATTTCGCCAAATCTTGTGTTTTTTAATATTTAAAGGCGCATCTTCTTTTCTAGTGTAAGCTTTCATCAAATGTATTGAACAGAGAGAAGAAACTCGTCTGCCGCCAAACAGGTTTTCGCCGCAAAACCCTCGGCTATTGAAAAATGCGTTATTTTTTAAAGTTTTAAATTTTTTTCATGGCTTCATTTTTAAACTAATGCCTTGAAACATCATTAATCGATTGCAAACAACAGTAATTTTTTTAAAAAAATGTAATAAAAATAATGCTTAAATATTTCTCGTAAAAAGAAAAAAAAAAGGAAAAACAATTTTTTTAAAAAAATCCGTAATTTTTAAGAAATTGTTTCAATCTTTGTACAGATTACGGATAATATTCTTCTACACACGGAAAAAAGTCCCTTGAGATTATTTTTATAAATAAAGAAGTTATTAAGTAATTAAATAAAACTTTGTGTAATTTTTGAAAAAATCGTAAAAAAATTTTTTTTGACATTTTATTTTTGAAGTGACTGATTCTAAAGAGAAAAGCATGAAATTTTGCAGTGCAGAATATCATTTCAGTAACACGAAATAAAATGAAATCGGAATGATTTAGAAATCCTTTTCATAAAAACATATCGAATTTGACTCATTTTAGAAAAAATCGTAAAAATAGAAAATATCATTATTTTGTAAAATAGATTATACCGTATCCTTGCGAAGTAAATGATCTTTTCGATTCTGTAATTATTTTTTGTCTGAGTCTCATAAAAAATATTAGTTCGTGTTTTAAAAACACGTGGGATAAAAAAAATCAAAAAATTGGAACTTCGCCTCCTGGCGGGAAAAATGGACCCAGGGGTAAGATAATTATGCGTTTTTAGGTTTTTAGTTAATAAATTTTAAACTATTTGCAATATCGGAATATAACTGGTAAAAACGGATTTCTCGGATCATTTCCAATCTTTTGGTACCTTCGGCGAGTTTCTGCACCGTGCGGTTCGTGAGAAAATACACCTAGTCGTCTAGTGGCATAGATAGATATGTTTGTTTACCTTCGAATTTTAGAAGTGTTGATGGTTTATAAAATGAAAGTCGTATTGTAGCTTTAACGTCAAAGTACATTATTAGGGAATTCAATAAATTGTGTTGTTATAAGGAGAAGAGGGCACAAAGAATGTTATAAATATGTAATATTGAAAGTTTGAGAAACACTGCTCTACCAACCGTTCTGAATACTTGAGACTAAAGTCGTGTCTACGGAAATTCTACTTCTCTTATGGAACGTAGACAAGTGTATCGATTTAATTCCCCTGAAGTGCATCCCAAACGACAACATGTGGGAGTCTTCAATGATATTCACTGATGCTCTGACTTCTAGAACTTTTTCATTCTATCTATTTTTTTAAATTTTGTTGGAGTTTTCAGACATTGAAATAAAGTCTTCAAAAATCAGAGAGAAGATATTACAGTGATACTTCATCTATTGACTTGATCTTTCAATTTTCTCTCTCTGAAATAATTCGTGAGCTGTTGAAGACGCACATTTGGAACTGTATTTGAGAATGAATTAGTTATTTCAGAGGATTTTCTTATTTATTCCTCTCCCCCCCCCAAACATCACGTGGCAAATGGTGGCATTGGGGAGCAAATCGCCAATTAAGGAATTAATTATGAACCTTGCAAATTATCAAGATAACTGTTAGTTTTTGTATATAATTTTTTAAATATACCTAGCCCATGGGTCATTGGAAATTATTAATGTTCTTAGTATTGCTAAACTTATTATGAAAGACATTGCGCAGTACTAATGCGTTTATAAGTGTAGGGATGCATATGGTTTGTTTACTTTCAGTAAATTAATGTTGTTGTCATGTACGACCGAGTTCAGAGGTGCTGCACTTGTCATAATTGTGGGTTGCCAGAGACCTGAGAGGCTTCACTTCTGCTCATCTTAGTCGCCTTTGTGACACCCTTAAGCTTACGTTGGGACTATTTTACTCCGGTCACCACACGGAAGAGTACATTAATAATTTTTTTTAATAATTGTTTGTTTTCGACTTCTTAATATGCTTGCGCCCCATCGTAGAGTTTTCACGACCCCCTAGGAGACACGCCCCACGTTTTGAGAAACACTGACAGAGGATTAAAATTCATTCCCCAGTAGTCTAGTGCCTATGGTCATGAACTCGTCGCCGAAATGTTGTGGGTTCGAGCTCTGGTGCCACCAAAGACCCGCCATGTAGAGGGGCTGATGTACTTAAAATATGCTGAAATCAAAGTTCTCCCGTTGGTGTGGTGATTTTGAAAGCGGGTACCATCTCAGGTGTTGTCCGTGTCACTTGATAATGGTTTAAATTTACGACATCCATCACCATTAGCCCTCGTGTTGTCTTACACCGCGACCATTCCCGATTTCAAAGAGCCGATCATATGGATTTAAATTAAGAGACAATGTTTTAAAACAACACAATGTTTAAAACAACACTGTGTAAATACACAGTTTGTGTAGCTCCCTTCTACTTTAGAATATTCTAAAACTCAATAAATTAACTTTGCAATGTCCAGGTGAGATAGGAGTGTAGGGATTTCAGTAGAGTAGACCACAAATTGTTTTCAATAACACGAGAGGGAGAATTTGGGGGCAGAGCATGCATGGTAATATGTTTCTTAATAGGGAATAATTTCACGCGCTCGCTGACAACTTGATAGACTGCGAAAACATTCATATAAAGAGCAGTAACTTCCATCTGTCTGATGCCTATGTGTTTTACGCTTAGGACAGTCCTTCTCAAAGTTTCAATGTTCAGGACACAATATTCAATCATGATTTTCATCGCACCCCCCCTCATACAGTAACAATATATTGAATTCAATAATACTAGACTTTGGCACTAAAACTAAGATGCGACTTTAACCTCGTAAGTGCCACCGGCGTACATAAACATCCCGCTCAGCCAAAGCATCAATTGCCCCAGACATACATCTTTCCGAAGTACGATCTTTTCTGTTCACTGCTATTCATAAAATAATTCAGGAGGCATTGGAATGCAATAAAAGGGCCTTAACTCTGTTTGCGAAGGATTTACATATTTCAGATATTATTTTTGCTTCTTTAATCCCCCCCCCCAATACATAACATACATTAACCTACGTGGAAAACGGTCTGCATTGGGTAGCAAATAGCGTAACTTTTAATCTGTAGTTAAAAATTAATTATAAACTGTGGAAATTATGAAGATAAGTGTTAATTTGCTTACATAATTTTATATATGACAGACCCATGGGGTCACTAGTAATTATAACTTGTTTTTAACTTAGTATTGTTAAATTAATTATAAAATATATTCTGTAGCACCTGATACATTTATAAGCGTAATAAATGAGTGTAAATGTGTATTTTATTTTTTACTTTGTCAGAATGTAGTTTGTTTACTTTCCCTGAATAATTTTTGAAAATAATCTTTTGTTTTTGACTTTTCAATAAGCTCGCGCCTACCTCGTAGAGTTGTCAGGCCCCCCAAGAAGGGCACTCCCTATACTTTGAGAAACGCTGGCTTAGGATTCTCGATCAGCAAATCAATAAAATATATTACGTATAACTAAGAATTTTATTTAAAATAAAAAAAATGTGAAAGTAATCATTACAGTACTTATACACGGAGAAAAAAGACATACTCAAAAATGAGCACGTAGACATACTCATTTTGAAATGAGTATGTTCGTATCAGATTTGACCGCATGTCTTGATCGAATTTAATTCGTTACATGTTTTTAATCTTCCCAAAATGTTAATTAATGCCCTCGGACAAATTAAAAAACATATTCAGGATTACAGAATTTTTTTAATATACTGGCTACATATTTTGAAAATTGGAGTTCAACAACAAATTTAATTCTCTTAAATCTTCCGAACTATACTTCGTATCTACCCAGTTACACGCGGAGGAACACATATTAAAATGAGTACTCGATTCTTTGTTTTTTTACTTAACTGATTTTCTCTTGTTTATAAAACTAAAAGTACACTATTTGTTTTTAATATGAGATAAGTTAAATAAGTTGGTAAAATTACTAATTACTCTTTCTGTATAGTTGACTGCCAACTGAGCGATATGGTAAATGTGATGTTTGCTTTATTTTGGCGTGTTATTTAAAAAGCAATTTACCTGATTCATAAGTCATATTGTTTGATTTATTCAAGTCAAAACTAAATTCATTTGTAAGCAACATTTTTTTTAAACCCGCCTTGGGTTTAAGTGTAGAATTGGAGGGTGGGGGGGCTTTGCGAAGTTAATTTTTTAGCAACTGAAATTAGGCGCCAGGTTAGCGATAGGTGCCAAGAGAAATTACAAAGTGGAATTTTACAATGAAAATAAACAAATATCAATTAGAAATAAAAAAAAAGTATTTATAAAGTTATCAGTAATGCATTTATTTAAATTGTTTGGCGATTGATTCATGTCGCCGAACCTAAAGGACTCTATTCTACACTTTAACCCAAAAGTGAAAAGCTTTATCTATGTCATTACACATAGCCAACTACTGAAACCTCATTTTAAATTCTGCTTTGAAAGGTGGGAAATCAATGACCATTATGTTACATAAACAAAAGTATTGCTTTGCAGTAAAACGCTCTTGTATGAATTGTAGCATTGACATGTTTCAGTATGCAATATGGTTTCACCAACTGATTGAACATGGTATTAAGTTTTTATCAATTAGCACTGTTAGTAGAAGGTGTCTTGAATGTAGGAATAAACACAACTTTAGACAACCTATTTTATCCTGATCAATACCAAAAAGATTCAGGATTTATTCAATTTTTACTATATATAAGGGTTTTTGTTGACAATTATTAATCTTTTTAGGAGGCTATTTTCTTGAAAATTTTAAAGTACTTTTTTAGCTTATTAATTAAGTCATGGAAAATGTCTTAAAAGTTCCCATAAAGAAGTTATTCAAAAGTTTCAACAATTTCAATACTCTTATTTTATGATTCCTTTCATTCTCATTTTCGAATATTGAAAGAATTAAAATTAAACTGAACAGAAATTAGAGAATGTGCAAAATTAGTTAGTAAAATTCGGTATTAGACATTAAGCATATATAAGAATTAAATCTACTTAACTACTAATATTTAATGGATAGTTTGTCTTATTAATAATTGATCTCTGCGTTGTTTAAATAAGATTTATCACAGTACTTACATATCATCACAGCCTTTTGGTAACATTATATGAAAAGAGGCACATGATTGCCAATTCAGCGCATAAGCCACATGCAAAATTGGTACTGAAAACTTGACGAGTTATCTTGAACGTTGTTGCCATAATATGTAAGTACAGATTTATCTTATAACATAGTGCAGAAAGGCAGTGGATTAACGGAGAACATATGGGCTTCCAAGTTGAATTTTAAAAAGGGTAGGTACATATGTAGGTACATATACCAAAGCCTGACACCGGCTGTCAGGCTTTGGGCCCCCTATGACCCTGGGCCCTCCCATCGTAATATGGGGCTGTATGTTTCGCCACTGCAGAAAGGCTGTACTTACTTCATTTCATATAATCTCGCCCAAACTGTTACGATAATATGCAAGTTCCAAAAATTAACACAGCTTTGGTACAAAATCTTCTGTATGCAGATATGTTGTACTTGAACGGAAACACGCAAGAAATCTGCCATAATATGAAAGTACCAATTTATCTTATAACAATGTGCAGAAAGGCAGTGGCCTCTTGCAAAGTCAGGTTTTAAGCCCCCAAATTGGATTTTACAAAAGATAGGTATTTGGCGACTGTCAGGCTTTGGACTCCCTAGGATTCTGTGCCCTCCGCAATATGGGGTGTACGTTACGCCACTGTAGAAAGGCTATACTTTCATGACTATAATACTTTGCTTTAATTAAAAACAATTATAATATTTTTAAAAAAATCTTATTAATCTGATATTTTTTATTATAATAAAGATACAAGACAAGTTAAAGTACGTCTTAATTCACAACATATTGATCTTCTGGTTTATAACACACGTTTAATGTAACCAGTGTTTTGTTTGTTTGGATGAAAATGAATGAGATATATATCAAATTCTTGATATTTAACCTGATTAAATCTATTTAATGATTTTATTTATTTATCCGTTCAGTATCATGATTACATGTATGTGATCATTTCAGGAAATGATACGAGATTTTATTTTCCCCTTTCTGAGAGTTCGTGATCATACCGGTGCTATTTGGATTTGAAATGATTATAAATCATAAATTTTGGCCTATTTTTATTACAGCAGTTGAAATGGAGTTAGGCTTAACAGTGAAAATCTACTGGTTCTGAACGAGTTAGAGAAAATTTAGGTATTTATTATCGCAACAATGCCAGCATTCAAAATAATTTGCGAAGTTGACAACCCTGATTTTCCATATGCTGTACATGCTAAATTTTGTTTGACACAACCATGTGCTTCATCTCATATAATCTCGCCGAAACTGTTACGATAATATGTAAGTACCAAAAATTAATAAAGCTTTGGTACAAAAACTTCTATATGCAGGTATGTCGCACATGAGCCAAAACACGCAAGAAATCTGTTCAGTCTGACATACAGGAAGCACCATAATAATAAAACATGCAATTTCTTTTCCCATTATAGGTTTTGCCTTTTTTCATGTAGATTTTGGTGTTTTTATTAGCTGGAAAAATATATTTTTTGACATAATTTTTTTTTAACTGATTAAAGCATATATGAAGAAAGTTTCTTCTTTTTAGATAATGAGACATTGAAAACTAATTCCTAAAGCTATCCCTCAATTGTTTCAGTGCGGAAAAAGTGAAAGAGACTTGCATCTCAGAAAATTATCATAATACTTATTCATATTCAATTATACTTGTCGACTTTTAATATCAAGTTTTCTTCCATAGAATTTCAAAAGCAGAAAGACAAGATAGGTATAGAAACCATCCTTAAAGACTTTTTCTTTATACATTTCAGGTTCGAGGGGAAAGGAGATAGCTTGTTGTTTTTAGTTTTTGAAATTAATGTTCTAATTTGATATCGGCACACTATGAACCAAGTGTTGTTGTTGACAATTGTCAAGTTGGGCGATAACATTACAATACGAAGGCCAATGCATTTAAATTGGGTTCTGTGGTTGCCATCCATTATTTTTTAATTTTATTCTTTTGTAATTTAATTTTATTACTTATTGTGTATATTGTTTAATATTATTATTCTAGGATATTAAAATGAATTTTTTATTGATTTATATTTACTGCAGTATCCTTATTAAATTGAGACAATTTTAAGTAGATTTTTTTCATAACCTTAAAGATTTCCATTCTTCCCGTTGTCATGATTGTTGTTTTAGTATTATGTTGTTTATTCATTCATAAAAATGGATATTTCTAATACTATTGGTGAGTACTAAGATCTTTTATTAAAATAATATTGCCACTCCGCTTAAAATTTTTATGGACTAAAACGATTACCAAATTCGCACTTTGTCTTTGTTTTATAATATATATATTTTTTTAAATTCCTATTCTAGATTGAGATTTTGCTTATTTTGGCCATCATGAAATGTGATACGCATGACTGCAAAATGAAAATATTTTATAAACAGTTTAAATAATTTGATGGATGGATGTTTTATTGCAGATGTTTACAATGCAAATTTGCATGGCCACGATAGAAAATCTATCAGAAATAATTCTATTTTCACTGACAGCGAATTGTAATTTTACTTCAACTTTATTTTTAATGAATGCAGTTTTAAACATTTTAGGAAATAACATTGATGCAATTAAAACTTGGAATTTTTGGATATATTGAAAATTATTAGAATTATATATATAAGTTAAGAATTCGAGTATGTGTATTTTTTGGATCTCCTATTTCGGTAGACCTTACTTGATCTTGAGCTTAATTATTAATTAGTTGTATCATTCGTAATTTAATTTAGAATAAAGGTAAATCCCTTTATTGGACGTAACATAATAGTATTACATGTTATCAGAGATTTTTTTAGAAAATTAAAATAATAAATAAATATTATTATTATTCAAAATGGCTCTTAGTGGTTCTTTGCCTCAAAATAATCTTGGTGTTCAAGGTGAGGCCCAGGGGGTTCTTCACACACTGTCTGGAAAGTCGTTTCACTTATATTTAGTGAGACATAATAAAAAGAAAAAAAAATCTGATAAAAAATAAAAAAAATCTGTTTAATTATGTGTTCCTTTACAAATTAGAACTTCCTATATTTAAAATGATTTGATGTATATTACATAAAAATATAAGCAATGCTGTACAAATAAAGATGGAGTTGATGATAATATGGATTATAAATAGTGTTTATAAAAAAATTCAATCAAAAATAACCTATAGTGGCAAGTTGTCTCAAAAATTACACTTGTATTCATTTGTCTTTTTTTAATGTCTGATATGTATGTGTACAATTTCCAGAACAAATATTTCAAAAATATGATTTGGTTAGTTTTATTTTACTTGTTTACAGTTAATCATTAAAGAAAATTGGTGTACACTAGTAAAATGGCTAGATTATGTTTCGACTGGTCCTTAGATGTTATTTTTTCTTCTAAATGAGCGCGGAAAACTTCTCTAAAAACACTTTTCAGTTGGTTAAAAATTTGTAAATGTAAAAATCTACTGTTTTAGTTATTTTTTGATTCTTCTAAGGACTAAAATTTTTAAATATTTTAATTTTTGATTTAAAAAAGCATTAACTTAAAAACTACACTATTTGTTTTCTATGGTGATAGAGTATAAAATTAGTTAATATAAAAGTGAGCTTGATTTGTAACATATATTACAAAGCTTTTAATTTCCATGTGTATTAATTAAAAGGGAATCCCAGTAGCTCGCTTGATGAGTGTTGAGAGCAGAGGTTGTGTATGTATCGATTTA
Source organism: Trichonephila clavipes (assembly GCA_019973935.1). Taxonomy (NCBI): domain Eukaryota; kingdom Metazoa; phylum Arthropoda; class Arachnida; order Araneae; family Nephilidae; genus Trichonephila; species Trichonephila clavipes. The sequence goes on along the minus strand of BMAU01019865.1, from coordinate 243,063 downwards.
AACAAAACAATTGATAAAAAAATACTTACTCAAGGGGCCTAATGAGACTTATTTTAGTCGGGTTTCTAAGTTTTTTTTGTTACATAATATGTAAAGAAACTATTCCTTTCTTACTTTTATGTTTAGAAATTTTTAATATGAAAAGTCTGTTATTCATCGTAATGTTTCTCAGACACTTCTTAACGAATAATGTTTCCAAGATACTTATTGAAAGACTGATTTTAAATAAAATTCATTTTCTGTTTGCATAGGATTTTAAAGAGACAATATACTGCTTTTAGAAATATATTGCTTTTTTTTAAATATAACTTTTAATGAGCCAAATTGCTTACACATTTGTTTAACTATTGCATCAAATCTATTTTTGTTATTTTCAAAGATTTAAATTTGAGGCATAAGTTCAAAAATAATAGTTTATGATCACATAGCAGTTGCATTTTTAAAATCAAAAATTATATTTTAGTTGGAACTTGCGTATCACCTTAAATATATTGACGACATTATATAAAACGAAGTACATGGCTGTTAATTTAGCGCGTACGAGACATAACAAATTATCTTAAACGTTGGCACTTTTGCGATGATGCGCAAGTATCTTTTTGTAACACAATAAATGCAAAAAGATTTTAGATTTTCGAAGTTAAGTGGTAAAAACTTCATAAAAAATTTAGATTAAATAATATATAAGATTGAAAAAAAGAAATTTACAACATAAGCATCACATATTTAGATCCCTTTAAATTTGATTTGATATATATTTGTATGTTAAAAAATCGTATTAGATACAGCAATATCAAAAATAAAAACCATTCATATTCATATTTGACCCATAAAAACTCATATAATTGAGTGAATTACACACTCATTTTACTATTATATTCTCAAATTTGATCCAGTAACAGGTTCAAAAATACGTATGTGATGTTTACAATTTTGAGTACGTGCACGTAGCCAAAGATGAGAATGGGCTATTCGCAAATTTGAGTATGTTTGCATCGGAGCTATTTTGAGTATGTGACGTATTCAAAAGTGAGTATTTTGTACTCTGTTCTGAATACCAGTTTTTGCAGTGTATTGATGTAATTATTATTAACTTATTGCTTTTAAATTTGAAAAAATACGTACCATCTCAACTGTCATTTGATGTGGGCGTTCAAAACACTAATTTAAATAGGAATGCACATATCTGAAAATAATCAATTTGCTGTAAATATACCTCTTTATATATTTGGAGTTAATCAGGGAGAGTCATCTTAGGTTTACGAAATTTTAATTCTGCGAAAACTGTTTATTTGTTGCCAATGACCTTGCCAATATCCTTGTACATGGCAGTCTCCATGGGAACAAAAATGTATTTGTCAATATCTTCCTCTTTTTTGGGAGTGGCAAACATTTTATTACAACTTGGGTCGGTTGAATTCTCCACACGACCACTTTTGTTCTCAAATATTTTCAATGAAGAGGCTACTTATCCCCCTTTTTAATGACTTAATGGTTTTGATTGATATGTTGTGCATACGACTTATTATGGTTTATAATTGTAAATGGACCGAATATTTAAAAAAAAGGAATTAGCGTCTTTGATATTTTTTGGAGGAGGTTGTAACTGATTAAGTAAGAGAAGTACTTGAAATAACGGATAGTATTCATGATATCCAAGGTAAATTCAAGCAACGCGATGAACATGAAACGTTTGAGTTGAAAGGAAAATGTTCAAATGCTACCTAAAAAATTCCGTCAAGAAAGATATAAAGCCACAAGTGTACAACAAGTCACACTGCTCCCTTTAAAAAAACACAAGTAAAAAAAAATTCAGTAATGTATTTGTCGATCTTCAAAGGACAATAAAACTACAATAACTTGAGAAATATACGACAGTTTTGCCTGTGTACAAGTATCATTCCTGTAATGTTAACTAAAAGTATCTGTGATTTGTGTCTTTTATTATAATAACGCACATTTAAAATATTTTAGCTGAGTTTGATTGGATTTTATCGCAAATTATTAAAAAGAAAAGGAAAGGAAAATCGCTGAAAAGTAGTTAAATATATTTCCATATAATTAAATTGTTCATTAAATCTAGAATTTTTATGGTGTACGATAAATATAACTATGAAGAAAATTTTGAGGTTACTCAGTTACCCCTCGCGACCACTAACGTCAGTATCAAAGTATCAAATCTCTCGTTTTTTTTAGAATGAAATTTTCATGATAATTTGTGCATGAAAAACCTCAATGTCTCCAAAAATGTTCAATTGAATTGATTGAAAATTATAACAAATATGTTATGAGCGTGATATTATGATATGTTACTGCGTATTTTAAGATTGTTACATTGAATCACATTTTACAATATTGTTAGTTTATAACATACAGTAACTTTGTCAAAAAATGATTACCGTCAGATTTAAATGCTTATAAAATATTTATTTCTAAAAATTTATTTTTACCCTGTGGTTTATGACACTTCAGATGGATCAAGAAGAATATCAATGAAATAAAAGTTGCATTATGTCTAGATTTTTTTCTATGAAGTTTTTCTTAACTTTGAAAATGTTGCTAAACTCTTATAAAAAATACTATTTTTTCAAAACCAAAGAGAAGTACATCTTATTTATTTAAAGATTATGACTCTTTAAGCCTATTTTCTTTTCTTTAAAACAGCAAAATTCTTCTAAAAAAAATTTGAAAATTGGTATCCGAACCTAGTCGAATGCCTTAAAAAGGATTTTCAATGGATATCCTTAAATGGAAAATGATTCCTCATAAATCCTAACGATTTTCTTTTATAGATTTGTTAGTTTATAGTAAACATTATCATAATTGATGTCTTGGAGACATTCACAAATTTTCAAGAGCAAAGAAAATTGAAAACTATTGGAATTTAAACAAAAGTGAAATGGGATGCCTAAAAATATATATATCTCCAACAGTGTTGTGTATGAGAAAAGACTATTCATCATTCTTATAATGGTTTCCATACGATAAATCTAATCCGAAGATTTTCTAATGCACAACTCTAAGACGAGAGAAAAAACGACCACAAAGAATCAATGTCGGTGCACTTTAGAAAATGAAATAAAAGTCCTTTTGCCTTTGTTCGTCACAATCAGCATTCTAAACGGATCCCCAGAATTCGGCCATTGTGCTTTGGGGTGGGCGAGAGAAGAAAGAAATTTTTCACACCCAAGTCCAGTGGTTGCCCATTAATGATACGATGACGGTAATAAATGACTTTTGGAAGGAGATGTCAACACTGAAAATGTTTCACGAGGTTCCCTCGGATCGTTTGATTCTTTTGTAACAAGGGGCGAACTAGAATTCCCAAATGATAGCATAAAGAATGGAAAGTTCTTTCAATAAGAACTATCAAAACAACAATTACTACCCATATTGGTTTTATTAATTATTTTTGTGTTCTTTGTGTGTGAGTGAGAAAATGATGGAGTGAATGGGTGAAGCCCATCTGGTAAGGGTGAAATAGCCTTCACGTTCATGATGGAAAGCGCACGAACCCTGTAAAACTAAATTTTCCTCAAGCAGCATGTCACTGAAAAGAAAACCACGTACGTTTCGTGTTGCAACAGCAATTTTTAACCCGTTATCACTCGCGCGAAAACAACGACCAAAATTTCTTGCACAGGGTATCTCCTACCCAAGAGTGTTTGCATTCTGTTTTTACCGTAAAATTTGTATATAAAAGTTAAAAAGGAAGAAAAATAGGAAGTACAATATTTTTATTGAATTTTTCACTCGTAACTTTAGTTCTGTTCTTTTTATAAGAGCATTCACACACACAGTACGTTGTGTATAAACTCCTTTAATCTCGTTGTGAATGAATGCGATGTTTTCACTAGATATTAATTTCTTTTCTATATGTATCTTTTTAAAACTAAACATATATGAATAAACTTCTGTATTCTTTAAATTCAAAAATTTTGGGGGAATTGCTTTTTTATTTTATCGTATTGTTCCAGCAACATATTTTTTTTCAAAAGTTCATCTGAAAGTGGATAAGAAGTGTACCAGTTATCTCCTTTGAAATTACGTTCTTCCCAAATATTTTTATCTCTATATCTACATATAAAACATTTATTTTAAACTGTGTCTCTCTCTTCTAAATCTAAGTCAATTTTATAGGATGAATCCTACTTGCTGTTATACTCTTCATCATTTGATTTTTCTTCATCGTAACCACGAAGAGAATTTCTTCATTAGAAAATACTATTGTACTATATCTATTAAAAATTTTTAAATACTGTATCTATTAAATTACTTAAATATCACGTTTCTTCATCATAACTACAATAACACGCCACAGCATAAGGAAGATTTAAAATGAACTCATGCATTCAGAACTATAACGGCGATTTATTTGCAAGGTATGACGTACCCGAAGAGGCGGTATCTAAAAATATATACATATAAATCGCCTACAAGTTAAAGTCTCTCAAAGAATATGACCTTAAAGTCAGCTACACGAGAAAATATCCATTTTTCAAAAAAAGGTTTAGAAGGAGCATTGAAAAAAGTTTGACGGTGGGTATCACATACCATGAGCGAGATGTGGCGGGTTAATTTTTGTTTCCATCTTTTGAACGTCCCATTTGCCTTTTTTTTTTAAAAAAAAAAATTTGAATAGGGTGTGGGATTATCTATTTACGGATTTTATGCCTACTATATATAATATCTCAATGAGTGAACTTAGTTTTACTTTTTCATTCCCACCCTTTAAAACTCAGAGATTCATTGCCCTTGTTATTACTTTGCTATATGCAACTGTAATACGCACACACTCTTTATATATAGTTGATGGATTAATAGGAGAACCTGCTTCCCGCAGGGGAAGCTCAATCTCCAATCAGGATTAACTGGATGAGTTGCATGAGTTCAGCTTTCACTTAGCCCTTTGCTGCTTTATTATAAAATATTGTGTGAGTAATTTAAAGTGTTAACATGAGAAATTAATAATTTACTTTTATGTAAATATAAATGAGAATTTAAGTGTTTTGTGATTGTTTAAATGCATTTGTGTTGTTCGTTAAGTGTGAATGATTAATTAATTTAAAGCCATGTCCGCAATAGCGGACATTAAGAAAAGTGGAGGTCGGAAAAACTTTCGGCACAGGGTTACCCGCACCGTCGGAAGAACCGCCTCGTCTGAAATTCGCCCAAAAAGAGCGGGTATTTGACTGAATTAGCTTGAGGATGTGTGGTCCAATCAGGGGGACAGCCTATGGTGGCTCTTAGGGAGTGGGTGTGTCAATAGGAATTGAGTTGGGTGCCGAGGCGATCCCAGAGCTCGCTTCGCTATTGGCCGGCTTACTCTGTTCCTATTGGTCGAGAGAGTAAGTTAGTAGAAGTTTTGAGATTTTAACGGAAGAATTTTACGAATGAAAGAGATTAAATTAAAATATTGCGAGGTCTATTAAAAGAAGGATTAATATCATATTTTTCTATCCGAGCAATTGCTCGATTAGTATGATTGTCTATATTATTAAAAAATTTAGTAGCTATTTTTTTGAAGAAACATTTTAAAGTTTTAAGTTTGATTGCTAATCTGATATCATCATTCTAACATACCACGGAGAATCCGTGATAATTTTAATAATTTTGTTTTTTGAGCTGATTCAGCATCTTGATGTTAGAATAGGCTGCGTGGCCCCAGATTGGACTTGCATATTGTAGAATTGGTCTGAGAACGAGTTTATAAATAAGCATTTTATTTCTTAAAGATAAGCATGATTTCCGTGCAATTAAGGGAAAACTTTTTAGCGACGGAAATATTGAAATTTCTACGTATATGTATAATGTGTTGTTTAAAAGTGAGTCTTTTATCTAGGATTACACCTAGGTATTTGGTGCTTTTGGACCAGGGTACGTGCGTGTTGTGTAAATATAATTTCGGTGGTTCTTTTTTGATGTGGTGAGAGAAGAAGACGGCCTCTGTTTTTGCTACATTTAGAGCAATTTTCCAAGTAGAGAACCAGTCTTCTAGTTTGGCTATATGTTTGTGTAAGAAGTGAGTAACGAGTGCACACACTCTTTAAGGTATCAAACAACGTTCGGCACGGTAATGTTAAAAAAGCGCAGAAATGGATAATTTAGTGTTACTTGGATTCAAATACATGTATCAAATTATTTTAAGGACATTATGACAAAAAATTATTTAAATACAATATTTTGGAAAAAAAATTAACGTAGAATAATATTTTTTCAAAATGTTCTCCTTTTATAAAAAAAAAATGCTTCGAAATTAATAATAGTTTGCTTATATAAAGTAAGGACTTCTCCAGAAAGTCTGAACTAGGATTTTTGAAAAATTCACATTATTTTCAGAGTAACCACCAATCGAAATCATTATCGGCGTTTTTGTTCTTAAAATTTCTCTCCTTTGTTTGTAAAGCATGGATAAATCCACTTCTAAGTTGTGTATTTCAAAAATTCTAGTTCAGACTCTGTACAGAGGACTGAGCTATATACAGGCAAAATGTTCTCATAATAGAGGCATTTTTCATAAAAAGAGAATTTTTTGAAAATAGGTCATTCTAGGTTAATTTTTTGTCAAAATATTTTACTTAAATAATTTTTTATTGTAATAATATTCTTAAAACAATTTTATATTCGTTTTCTAAATATTATAAATATTATCAATTTATACGCTTTTGCAAAATCACGGTTCCGAACGTATTCGGATACCTTAAAAATAGGGGGTTACAAACCTCTAAAAATAATTACTTGGATATTATGTCCAATGATGACACGTGGTGTTATCGAAGCTTATTACATTTTTTTTTCATTTGCGCTATGTAAACGTATTCGATTTTTTTTCAAACGAATTATTGTAAAAAATGTATTCTTTGAAAGAGTTGTTGACAAGCTTATTGAAAGATAAAGCTTTCATATCCAAAGAAGTCCTCTTAAAAAATATTTTATTTGCTTTCTGTACAACATAATTTAAAAAGATTCACTTATGCGTATAACAAGCACTCCATTATAAATTAAAATATGCTTTTAATTTACTGAAATCTATAGCATATATATTTCACCCATTTTTCTTCTTCGTCACGAAAAATTTAAAATCCACAAGTAGTACATGTCACGGTGCTTTTGCTACTTCAATAATACAAGTATTTTATCAAAAAAATTTTGATATTCATGACGTAATAAATACATTACCTTTAAATTCTTATATGACTTAAAACACAAACTGCATCACTATTTGAATAAGTATGTGTTTAAAGAATAAGAGAAGGAAAAAAGAGAGAAATGAAATTAAATGTATTTTAAATCAGAAATCATTGATTGGTATCTTTTTTTAAAGAAAAGTAAATTGCAATTGTAATGCATTGTACATTGACACATTGCAATGGATCATTCATTTACATGAACCTATTAAGATTACAGCATTATGTATATAAGACAGATATGGCTTACTGTATCTTCTTTTTATAATTTATTTTATTGTTTAATGGGAATATGATATTTTGAAATGTGTATTCAGTATAAATGTAAATGTTGCGATTCTAAATCCTAGTAATTCGAACTTTAATAAGTAATGTAGAAATTAAGTTCAGAATCTTTTTTTTTAAATCAGAATGAAGATATTACACAGTTTTTTGTGTGTGCTATGATTAATAAACTCTAAAGTTAAATAATTTAATGTTGAGTTTTTATAATTATGAAATGGAATATTTTTTTTTTAATTTTTAAAGATAGTCTCAGGAATGGAAATTTTTAAAAAAATAACATCAAAAAATTTCAGTTAGTAAATTTTTCTTAGAGCCTTAAATGGGAAGCTTAAAGATTCAAGGATTAACACACAATACATATCAACAGTAAAATTGAGGATTTTTAAGTTTTTTTCTTCTGAAAATCTCTGTGTATTAAAAAAAACAATGCATTTCAGATTATCACAACAGTGTAAAGTAAAATAAAATAAAATAAACATTTTTAACTCTCATAGCGGTAAGCACGGAAAAATTCCGTCTTTGTAAAGATGCTTCAAAAATGCTCTGCACGGGTTTTTTTGCCTTCAAGTAACATTTTCAAAAGCGGTTGAGCTGCACTTTTCTGAAATCCTTCCCCCCTTTTAAAGGTTTAGCATCTTGAAAGATAATTAGGGACGGTGGAAGCAACACAGCAGGACACTAATAGGAAGTTTTATGGCTCGCAGGGAACCCCACCCCGTGTATTGACCCTGGAGCAATCGTAAGAAATCGGGGAGAAATTTCTTTTTAGACCCCAGGAAGCGTTTGTTTGTTAGCTTGTATTTTTAAAGTTTTGAAAAGTCCCAACGCATAAGTAAAATATGTTACAATTCCCTTTTGGATTCTTATTAATTTGAAACTGTAACAAGTTGGGGCGTGTCAGGGCAATCTGCTATTTTATATAATTAGACACATTACCTTTTAAGTATATTCTTTCGTATCATTTTTCTTATCTTAATCAATGCTTTCATTTTTTGGAAACATGATTATTTCATTATAAAATGCCAAAAAATTAATAAAACACCAAACACTTTAAAATTTGAAATCTTTTCAACTTCCCAACCACTAAAAATGAATAAATTTAAACTTCATCAAATAATTTGAAACATTTTCTTCCACTTTGATAAAAATAGTAACGGAAAAAAAAAACTAATTAAGATCTATTAGTTTTTTTTTTTTTTTTTTTTTTAGATTTCAAAGCCCAAGCGTTCAGGGAAGTTTACGTACAGTGCCTAGTTATATATTGTTCAAATACACCGAATAATATTTGAATTTTAAGTGCTTGAACTTCAGTTTACATCAAAGACAACATTTTTTTTATAACTTGAATGTTTGAATAAATGGTAATCAAAAATATACGGAAACATTTACAGTAGACATTTATGTATATAAATAAACATAAAAATCAATTTTAAATTCGAGCTATTCAAAAACATTCAAATTATTATTCAAAAATATCTATTTATGCAAAATACCTCAACATTTACCTTTTTTTAAAGGCAAACTGAATAAGTAATTAAAATATGGATATTTTTTGAAATCTCGAACGTATAAAGCTAGAAATTTTATGTTAGAAATTCCATTTGAAATTTCGAAAAAAAAATGTAAAGTGGAGTTAAAAATTATTTACCATAAGTTCTAGCAACTCATTGAGTATAATATAAATTTCAAATTTTATTATACAGCTTCTTTGGTATTTTTAATATATTTCGAAGATTTCATACAATTCAATTGAAAACTGCATGCTAAGAGCAAAAAAATATACTAAAAAAAAACGACGAATATACAATAAAGTTTTACATAGAAGCAAAACTGAGTAGCTAAAGCGTAGGAATGAAAAATTTTGAGTATATCTGAAGCAGTTTTCGAAATATTTATTTTAAAGTTCAGAATTAAAGCGTTATGTTATACTTAATATTAATTAAATGGTTAAAATAATATGATAATAATAGTCATGTAATCCTTTGATGACACATTCATATACTAATAAAAATTATAATGGTCATTGATGCGAATGTCAAGAATTTTATGTAATTTTAAATTCAGACATTAAGATATTGATGTAGAAAATAAAAAACGACCATCTAAAATACATGAAAAATGCAGTCTGCTATAAAATGATCTTGACAAACAAAATACGGCATTTTCACTTACTATGGCAGAGCCGGCTTAGTCAGGGGCGATCTGGAAAAACAGAGAGGGAACCGCGATTTTGATGGATGCCGCTCTATAGCTTTTAAAGTTCTCAGGAAAAAATATATATAAATTACAAATGCAAAAATAAGTCTTGTAATTTTCCATACATTTTTATAACAACGAATTGTGGAATTGGCTTCCAATACATTGTTGTGTTTGACAATATCTAAGGTAACCAACCCTACTATAGATAGATTTGTACTACTTTTTCGTAACCATATTCCTTTTAAAATATATTCGTGCAGCCAAAATACACCTTTTGTACTCTTAAAAATTTATGTAAACTATAACGGTTAATTTTAATTTATGCAACATGTGAAATGTTCATAATTAACCATTTCCGTCTAAACAGTTTACATGAAAAAAAAAGTTTGGACTCCCTCATTCATTAGGGAATTATATAAGATTCTAACATTAAGTTTTATTTTTCACCGAATAGGGTTGAGTGGTAGTATATCGTGCTTCCACACCACAGGTCTGGGGTTCTATTAACGGGCTGGGCAAGGTCGACTCTGCCTTTCATCTCCGCTACATTGGGTCGATAAATGAGTACCAAGCTTGCATGGGTCCTTAACACTGAAGGTATCTTAAGACAGACCACCAAATCGGGACATCTGCCCATGCACCTCAGCGTCCAATGGTCACGTTTATTGGGATGGGCATAGTAGTTCCTGGCCCTCATGGATTGTTGTGCCACTGAGTTTGAGTTTTAAATTTGAGGATTGCCTCACTTTGGGGATACCCCTTAGATAAACATGTATTTCCACTCATTTGAAATTAAACATTTTTCTTTCAATTACGTTTATTTCAGAAGGAAGTTTGATTTTTCAAATGTATTTGCTTAATAACATGTATATTTGTGTATTATATTAAAATTTTGATCCATCCAAAATTACGTGTTTTTTGTTCCTCTAAAAGCTTTTAGGATTTTAGAACTGATCTTACAATCCATATACGTTTTATAGCAGTATACTTAAAAATGATAAAGACAGTTTTATGACTGTGTGAGCTTTTATGTCTCGTTTATAAATATAAAAAATTGCATTCAGCTACAGTTTTTAAAATGTACTGAAATAAGTGGAGGAATAGGATGTTTTTTTTACATATTATGAATATTTTTGACTGCAGTAAGATATATTTCAGTTTCTTTACAGTTTGAATAGAAGTTGTAATCCCACATTTTGCGAATAGTTTGATATTGAATATAAACCCATAGGCTGTTTAATATTGTTAAGTGTTTTATTTTGATACCAGCACACATTAAAATAAGGCTCATTTGTAGTTATATGATCAGCTTTAGTGATATTTAAATTTTCAAAAATAGTCTACACGTACGAAAACATTCTTTCAAAACCCCACACCACATCTCATACTATGTCTTCCATACAGCAGGAAATATTTGTGTATACTCAAAAATTTCAATACAAGATACATTTCCAAATGTTAACATTGTTTTTAAATTTTGGTATGGATACATTGTGGAACTGTCGGTTAACTTCACTGAACAAAATTGTTTTAAGTGTACTGTTTTGAAAGACAAAATTAAATAGGGAGAACTTTTCTCACAATAGAATTTGTAATGACTGAATTGTGTGAAAATGTCGTTATCGATGTGTGACATTTTTCCTTGTAATAAAAGAAACAGAAAGATAAGAAATTAAACTTGAGTTGAAAATGGTTAGAAGTACTGTTATTCGCATCTGAAGAAGTGTATCCCGCATTAAAATTAAAAATTATTGACTGTCCATCACTGTAACGTCACGGCTCGAAAACAACAACAACATCTGGTGTCGGTTTCTTTGTAGATTCGACGCCCACACGTGCAACTTCCGATGAAGGGCAAACCCTGTTTGACCCCCGAGGAATCTAGCGACCCGACCGGAAGATGAGGGGAGAGATGCTTTGAACTTGCACGGGAGCGGTAACCAACGAAACCTCCTCTCACAAAATAGTGGACTCTAACAATCTAATTAATTTTAATAACTTTAATGTATCATTTTGTAAATAATTTTCAATAGTTGTGACGTAAATAAATTCTCTATTTTAATTCACCAAGAATACGCTACCGTTATTCTTTCAAACGTTACAGCTTAGAGTTTTGGTGGCAGCGCTTTGGGATAAAAGTTAGCATTCAGGACCCGTGAGAGGAGGAAAATTTTGGATTTTTACGGACGGACCGCAACGCAGGGAGAAAAAGAGATCTTCGGAAGAGCCGTGCTGCGATTCAAGTGTCAGCTTCGGAGAAAGAGAGCGTCCTGCTCATAGAAGATCAAACTGATCTATAGTGTTAACGGCTAGTGTCCGAAGGGAAAGCGATTTTCGGAAGCCGTGCTGCAAGTAAATTCAGCTTCGGAGAAAGGGAGCGTCCTGCTCAAAGATCAAACTGATCTATAGTGTTAACGGCGAGAGTGTCCGAAGGAAAGCGATTTTCGGAAACCGTGCTGCAAGTAAATTCAGCTTCGGAGAAAGAGAGCGTCCTGCTCATAAAAGATCAAACTGATCTATAGTGTTAACGGCTAGTGTCCGAAGGAAAGCGATTTTCGGAAGCCGTGCTGCAAGTAAATTCAGCTTCGGAGAAAAGAGCGTCCTGCTCAAAGATCAAACTGATCTATAGTGTTAACGGCGAGAGTGTCCGAAGGAAAGCGATTTTCGGAAGCCGTGCTGCAAGTAAATTCAGCTTCGGAGAAAGGGAGCGTCCTGCTCATAGAAGATCAAACTGATCTACATCTACAGTGTTAACGGCGAGAGTGTCCGAAGGAAAAGCGATTTTCGGAAGCCGTACCACTAGTGCACATAATTTGCTTCTGACAGCAAGCTGAGTACTTCAAATGGGTGAGTACTGTTATATTTTTGAGTTGCAAACTGCATATTGTATTAGGAATTTTGGTTAAAGTGTTCTTTAGAAATTTTGAAATACTTAGTGTTTTTTTCTTGCATGGGAACAGTGTTATTTTGTTTCTAGAGAATTGTAATTGTATTTCAAGAATTGTGTGCAATTTTAGCTTAAGATTTATTGTGTTTTAAGTCTCTTGAATGATTTGGATTATTTTTAGTGTTAAGTTTTTTCTTTGTGTATTTCTGTGTATGCATGGGACCAGTGTTATTGTATTAATAGAGAATAGTAACAATAGTGCAAAATTTAGCGTGACATTTATTTGATATTGATTAAAAAAATGGCTTTCCTTGGTAAAGGGAAAAAGCAAGACATGTTGCAACTTGCTGAGGAATTAGGAATAAATGCCACTTTAAATATGACTGTCCCTAGCATAAAAATTGCAATCACTAACAGTGAAGGTTATGAAGAGGAATTTGTTAAAAATCTGTATGAGACTATCATTGCAAACGGAAAAAGATTGGAAGAGTTAGAAAGGGCTGAAAAAATGAGATTAGAGGAGTTAGAAAGGGCTGAAAAAATGAGATTAGAGGAGTTAGAAAGGGCTGAAAAAATGAGATTGGAGGAGTTAGTAAAGGAGCAGGCATTAAAAGAGAAAGAATTACAGCTGAAATTTGATTTAGAAAGGTTTAAAATAGAATCCGGATTTAGGGTAAACGATGAATCAAACGATTCTACAAATGCATGTTCTGTAACCTCTAAATTAAACTTAAAAAATTGATCCCAGATTTCGATCCTAAGCAGTCAGATATTAGTTTATATCTAGTGATCTTTGAACGCCAGGCTAAAAGGGCGTCAATAGAAAAGAAAGAGTGGGTGGGGCAATTATTGGGTTTGTTACCCTAGAGATCGTGCAATTTATTGCTCGCGAACCGGAGGAACAAGCCGAAAATTACGATTATGTAAAGAAATTATTACTTAAAAGATTCAAGTTAAGTCCGGAGGTCTTTCGGCAAAAATTTGTCCAACACCAGAAAAAATCCGATAGCACCTGGAAGGATTTCACTTTTTGAAATCACGAATTATCTAGATGAGTGGCTGATTGGCTTAGAAATAAATACCTTTCAAGATCTTAAAGATCTAATGGTGGTAGATCAATTAAAAAAAAACGCGCCAATGCTAGTATGAAAGATCATTTTTTAGATCATTGGGCAACCCTTAAATCAGCTACTCAAATAGCAGAACTCTTTGATAATTATGAGGACGTCCGAAAGGTAAATTCGAAACCCATGGATAGGTGGGGCAGAAATGATAAAATTTTGACATACTCAGGGATCAAGGAAAAAAAATAGGTTTGGGAAAACTTCCCCCAGATTAGGAGCTTCTGTTCCGGAGAGTACTAGAGAGAGAACTTTTGAAAAACGCGTGATACAAAGATGTTATCATTGCAATATGCCTGGACATATAAAAGCCGGTTGCCCTAAATTAATAAAAAACAAAAACGACGGAAACTCTCAATAATATTGAAGGAAATGAAAACCCGGATTTTCTTAATTCATATACAACAAAGGGCTCTGTGAATGGTCACGAGATAGACATTCTTAGAGATACGGGAGCGACAATAGATTTAGTATGTGCAAAATACATAAATCCTTCTTCTTTCTCTGGTGAAAATGTTTGGGTAAAACAACCGTTAAGCCCAGAATTAGTTTGTTTACCTTTGGCGGTCGTGGAAATTTCCGGAAATTTTGGAACGGTGCAGACTAAGGCAGCGGTTTGTGGAAATCACTTAAATCAACACGGTCGATATTTGCTTGGAAATAAAACGGCCGAGCTAATAAAAGGAAATTTAGGCTATAATTTCCTGCCAGTCGAAATATTGAATGCTGTCCAAACAAGGTCTCAAGTCAAAGCGGCTAGAGAAGAAAGGGGAATAGATAGTGGTGATGCTAAAAAAGGGGAAGATGAGGTTATAATTGTTTCTTCGGATGCAGAGGACGAAATTTTAATACCTGCACTCCAGGAATATGTTCCGGAATTAGCGCTGCTAAGGGTTACGCGAGAAAATTTAATCAATGCTCAAAAATAGCGAGGAGATTAAACCCTTATACGAACAGGCAGCCAGTCAAGTGCAGGTTACCAATCAGGTTTATTCGCTAGAGAAGGAATTATTGGTCAAAAATCGTGAAGATAAGTTAGGTAACGTGGTGAAGTTAATAGTAGTGCCGGAAGGGTTGCGCGACCCTAATAAATCATTGTGTCATGAGGGAACATCTGCACACCTGGGAATTACGAAATCCAAAGACAAATTAAACCGATATTTTTACTGGCCGAATTGCTATAGAGATATGGAACAGTTTGTAAAAACTTGCGATCAGTGTCAGAGGGCTGGGAAGCCCAATGATAAAAAGAAAGCTCCACTAAAATTGGTCCCTGTTATTCAGGAGGTTTTTTACTAAGCTAAATATTGATGCATGTGGGCCTCTCCCGATCACATCTAAAGGGAATCGATATCTTATCACGGCCATTTGCATGTCTTCAAAATTCCCTGAAGCTATTCCGGTGTCTGATATTAGTTCCGTTAGTGTCACAGATGCGCTGTTAAACATCTTTAGTCGGATGGGGTTTCCCCGTGAAATACAATGTGACCAGGGTACTTCTTTTACTAGTGCTCTGACTACCGAGTTTTTTGAAAGATTCGGAATACTTGTCAGGCATAGTTCTGTGTATCATCCACAGAGTAACCCTGTTGAGTGATTTCATCGAACGTTGAAACGAGTCTTATGTTTAGATGCAGGCTCCGAATGGGACAAACATCTTCCGTCAATTCTTTTAGCGTTACGAACTGTATCGCACGAAAAGTACAGGGTATACACCGTCAGAGTTGGTGTATGGGAAAAATTTGCGAACCCCAGAGACGTTAGTAATGGAACATTGGATGGAACCGGAAGAAGAGGGTGATCTCGTCACTGAATATATGTTTAAGTTAATAAATAGATTAAAAGATGTCAAGAAGTAGCTATAAATAAAATGGAGGAAATGCAAGTTAAGCGGAAAACTTGGTATGACAAAAACGCAGTAAAACGTGAATTTAAGGATGGAGATTTAGTCCTAGTGTTAGCTACATCCAGAGCAAATAAATTAGCAGTGCAGTGGATAGGTCCTGGGACAATTTTAAATAAAATTTCGAAACGAACTATTTAGTCGAAATCCCCGGCAGACGCGAAACATCTCAAATCTATCATATAAATATGCTAAAACCATATTACAAAGGGCCAGAACACGTTAACGTAATTATTAATGATGAAACAAAAAACTCTCTCGCAGACCAGGAGTTAGAAATCCCATACTTAGAAAACAATTCTCTCATTTATGATTTCGAGGACGTAATCCAGGCTAGCGAGTTGAACAAACACCTTCACGACAAACAAATGGATCGACTGCGCGAATTATTAAATAAATACTCTAAATGTTTTTCAAACAATCCCGGTTTAACTAATCTGGTTGAACACGAAATCCAGTTAGTTAGCGATCAACCAGTTAGGACGAAGCCCTATCGAATGTCGCACCGACAAAATGAAATCTTAAAAAACGAAATTAACCGAATGTTAAAATTAGGAATCATTGAGGTAGGAGAATCGGATTACATGTCTCCTATGATTTTAGTTGAGATAGCTGGGAAAGAACCTCGTCCAAGTATAGATTACAGGAAATTAAACGGGATCATTAGAACGGAATATTTTCCTCTTCCGAATATCGAAGAACGCGTAGAAAAAGTATCGGCGGCTAAATTTATTACCGTCTTTGACTTATCTAAAGGATATTGGCAAATACCTTTGAGTAAAACAGCACAGCGATACGCAGCCTTCTGTACTAGCTTTGGTACATACCGACCCCTAAGGATGAGTTTCGGATTAAAGAATGCTCCATATTTCTTTAGTAAACTCATGGCTGAATTACTTAACGGACTAGAGGATTTCGTTGTCCCGTATCTGAGACGATATCGCAATTTTCTCAGATACTTGGGAGTCGCATATTAAACATATGGAAACGGTTCTGCAGAGAATAAAGAGAGCTAAGTTAACGATAAAACCTTCAAAGTGTAAGTTTGCGCAACAAAATGTCAAATTTTTGGGTCACATTGTGGGTCAGGGTTTTCGCACTCCTTCCGAGATCAAAGTTCAGGCTGTTCTAGAGTTCCCTACCCCTCGCACGAAAACCCAAATACGTGCTTTCTTAGGTATAGCGGGTTATTACCAAAAATATATAAATCTGTTCTCGGTAATTGCTGCTCAGTTGACGGATGCGTTGAAGGAAGAGCAAAGAAGGGAGAAATTAAGTGGACGACCGAGTGTGAAAACGCATTTCGAGAACTAAAAGGGAAACTAATTGATAAGCCCGTCTTGTACGCTCCAAATTTTGAACGAGAATTCATTGTTCAAACGGACGCTTCGAACGCAGGTATGGGAGCAGTTTTAACCCAATTAACTGAACAAGGTGAGGAGCATCCAATCGTTTACCTGAGTAAGAAATTTTCAGAGGTAGAGAAGCGTTATTGTACGACGGAGAAGGAATGTGCTAGTATTGTTTTCGCAATTAAAAGGTTACATTATTACTTAGATGGAAATTCATTTTTAGTTATGACCGATCACAACCCGTTGGTGTGGTTGAATAGAAATGTTAGTTCTAACCCTAGATTGATGCGATGGGCTTTGGCTTTGCAACCATATAATTTTAGAATTGTACATCGGTCGGGTAAAAGTCACAAAAATGCAGATAGTCTCAGCAGATCGGTGATAGATAATTAGGGATTGTTAATAATGTTCTCTTGCTCATGAATAATAATTGTTGCTTATGTTTTTTTAGTTAAAGGTTAATAATTGTATTAAATTTTATTTATTTACTAGTACTGTATATCATATCGAATGGCGATGCGTGTCAAAAAGATAAAGCCATGAAAAGCAAATGTATTAATATGCTTAATTTTGTGTACAGGGTTTTAAAATATACATGAGTATTTAGGTTACGCAAGAGACATATTGTGAAAAATATTTTGTGTGTAAGGTTGTACACTTCGCATATCATATCAACATGTCGTTAGTATAATTTTATTTAAGTATTGTGGCGAAGAATATTTTATGTGCAAGGTCTTACGCTAGCATTTGATATAACATGTTAGTATAATTGATACTAGGCATTGTGATAGGAGTGTTTGTATTTTTATTTAATGTATAGTATGTTTTCTTACATTGATTACATTGCTATTTCGTGATATAGATTTGTGTAAGTTCCCTAGCAAGAACACTCACTCACTAGAAATAAGTAATTCCAAATTTAGTTCAGCGTTTTCTTTAGTAATTAAAATTGCAGCTCAGAAATATAGTGGTGCTTGATGAAGGGAGGTGTCGGTAATCTGTCAGTTGTCTCATCGTCATCCCATTAAACTTTCTCAACGGAAAAGTTCCATAAGAAGGGCGAGAGCTGTAACGTCACGGCTCGAAAACAACAACAACATCTGGTGTCGGTTTCTTTGTAGATTCGACGCCCACACGTGCAACTTCCGATGAAGGGCAAACCCTGTTTGACCCCCCCCGAGGAATCTAGCGACCCGACCGGAAGATGAGGGGAGAGATGCTTTGAACTTGCACGGGAGCGGTAACCAACGAAACCTCCTCTCACAAAATAGTGGACTCTAACAATCTAATTAATTTTAATAACTTTAATGTATCATTTTGTAAATAATTTTCAATAGTTGTGACGTAAATAAATTCTCTATTTTAATTCACCAAGAATACGCTACCGTTATTCTTTCAAACGCCACAATCACAAATGCCGATGTAGAAAAGAAATTTTTATTTAATACAAGAAGTTCGAAAAAGAGAACACTTGGAATGAATATTTAGATTTTTCCGAAAAATATTCAGTTAACATAAAAATATCATTTATATGATTTTAATTAAAATAAATTAAAAGTATTGAAATCATTTTATGTGTTATTTTAAATTAAAAATATAATTGAATAGAGGAAGATAGGTTTTATTTCATACATATAATCATGGCATGTATATCATCGTATGCACCATTTATTGTCTTATTGTTTAAAAAAAGAGATAGGGCCTTTACTCTTTTTACCTCATTCCTTTTTAAAAAACAGGAAAGTGAGCGCGTTTTCTTACTCTCTTATTCAAAAATGAATACAGGATGCTTTTTTCTGGTTCAAATCGCAATGCCAATATATATATATATATTAATTTTTAAAAAAGTGACAGAAAAACTAATTTTGTTTGAAGAAAATATAAATATTTTTCAACTTCTAACACACTATTTATATCATTTTTTCCTTTTTTCACCCTTCATTTTGTTTTAATTTTACTGTGACTGAACATATAGGGGAAACGAGTGAGTTGCTTTATAGCTTCCATGCAAGATTGCCCAAGGCAACTTAACAGCTAGCTGTAAACAATTGATGTCTTGGTTCTTACTTGACAAAGGGACCCAACTGAGTCATAAAAGTATCCCCTTTCGACCTCCCAAGTTTCAAAAGGTGGTAAGGAAAGAAGGCTGTTGCATTTTTAAAACGAACTGCAAAATAAGAGTAAACGCTTTTGGAATATCTTTTCAGGAGGAAGCTAACCACCCAGAGGGTTAATCTCGGTGCCTATTTGTGGTTTATTAAAAGCAAATTAAGGCAAGAAAATGAAAGTCTTATCTAACCACTTATGCAAATAAGCTGCATTCATAATGCAAAATGAAGGAAACCAGATTAGAGATTTGTAAAATAACATATTTTATAAGAAAGTGATTGTCTGAAAACCTTTGACATTTAATTAAATTTGCTGCCTTGTTTATTTTTTAGAGTAATTAAGTATTTTGACGTTAGTAACGAAAATCATACTTAATTCTTATGTATTAATGTTAATACATTAAATGAATTCTTTTCGCTGACTTTTCAATAGGTAAAACGTGATGTTATTGAAACTTATTTTATTAAAATGTTTGTTTATTTATAAAATTAGTGCACAACAAATGCTTGAATTTAAAGATGAGTTATTAAAGTTAAATAACTAATTTGAATTGATTTGTAAATTTAGTTTCAACTGATGAATATCAGCCCTCTGATAGTTATGTTGAAAAGAATCACATGTTTTCAGGAAATGCAACATCGATTGATTTTGACATCGATATTCAGATTCATCGATAATACAGTTTTGTTTTTTCAATTCCTACTGTTAATTCCCACTCTCCCTATGCATACATCTTGTTCAAATTTTCAATCGTTAGTAAAATACTTTTTATTCATCCATTCAAGTTCAAATACATTTTATTTAAACTAGTAGTGAAGGACACATGATGTAAATACAGTTTTTCAAATATTAATTCATTCATTAAATTAAAAATAAATAAATAGTAACAAACAATAATAATAGTCCAACACCCTATGCATAAAGGAAAATCGCTCGTTGTGTACAACGGATAACGTGTTGGTCTTCTCGTCCAAAGGTCATGGGTTCGAATCCCATCTGGGATGGTTTAATTTCTGAGAATGTGATTTATTTATACTATGCTATTTTATTGGAATAATTAAATTTAATGAATGAATAATTATTACAAAAAACAAAAATAAGAGACCAACACCCTATTTAGAAAGTAAAATGGTAGGGAAAATTGCTTTATATTGCGTCACCTAATATTGCGATTCTGTTTTATGTCTATATATCTTTATATTAATTGTAACTATTTAATAAAAAGTAGCTAAAATAAAAATTTTCTTTGTGATCTAAGTAGGAATTGACTTTTTTATATTACTAGTTTTTTAATCATTCAAATGTCTTAAAATGCATTTAACATGTTTTAGAGTCGGGGGGTAATTATATAAATTTTGTTCCATAGTCTGCTTAAATTTTATGCTTCCAATGAAGGGTGGGCAGACTTTTCCAGGGTGCGGGCTACTTGAAATTTTTTCAAGGTGTTGCGGTTCCACCCAGCGTCAGTGGCGCATGCAAGGGACCCTCCCTCATTGTCATTGATTATAATCTCTTGTAAAAAGAACGTAAAATGTAATTAGTATTTTTTATTAATTAATGTTCATTATATTTATTCAGTAATTTATTTTTTGCTGTCTTTTGTTCCCTCTAATCGACAAAACAAAAAATATTTGGCTACGTATCGGGGTGTGATATGAGAATGGTCGACCCCCTTCTTGGAAAATTTTTGTGGGCGCCACTGCCCAATGTCGTAGGGGGTAGGGAAAATTTTATTTTATTAAAATTTAAAAATAAACACGGAATATGTATCCGGTCAGCGTCGCTCTACCGGATGGATGTCCCCGTGTTCTAGTTATAAAATAATGTACCTTGAATATTACTTGTATGCTTTCAATTAGAAAATGCTCTTAAAATTCGGTAATTGAATTTTTTTCTTAATATTGAAAATACAGTGTATTTTTCAGCTTTCTATTTTCTGGTTTTCCTTGCAGTTTTTATGTCTTTCTTTTATTTTTTTATGCTTGAGAGATATATATATAAAATAAACATATATTAAAAAATAAAAAAGGTGTGAATAAGTACTTTCTTTAATATACAGCGTTTTTGAAATTAATAATTGTTTTAAGTGTTAAAAGATGAACCTCTATGAAACGAATTTTCCATATAACGAACTTTTTTTCTTAAATTTTGTGATTTTGTTATATAGAGGTCCGACTGTATTTTAATTTTTAAGAAATACAGGAATTAAAAACTTTGTGAGAATCTTTTGCCAAATTTTGAAATTAATCGATGTCGTGTCGAAATGCGACGTTAATGAAAAACAAAACGAACTTCTTAAAGCATCTGTAATTTTGTTTAGAAGTTTATATTTAATGGAGGTTCATAGTTAATTTTAAAAAAATGTTTCCTTAAAATCAAAAACTAAAAGTCGTTTAAAATTTTATACTTCGATTTGCTTAAACTGCTTGTTAGAAATATTTCTTCCTATTGTATTTTAATCTTATGAATTGTAATGCTTAAATATATCTTAAATTCTATTAGAATTATTTTAACTTTTAAAATATACATTATTTAAAGAATTTAACGGTAAAATGTCCTATATATATATAGTATAATAAATAAAAGTGAAGAAGTACTAGAACCTACAGTGCTAAAGAAGTAAGAAATTGGAATTCGGCAGACACAACAAATGTAGATACAAAAAAGTCATTGGACTAAACTGGAGACCTATTATGATTTCTAAAGCTGTCGCTGAATTAGGCCAGCGAATTAGGGTTCAGCAATGCTTTGTGGATCCAACCTTCCCAATACAGCGAAAATTTTCGACATAATAGGGAATATATATATATATATATATATATATATATAATAAAATAAAATACGATACCCCAAGTGAAAATGTTACTTAACCAACAGGGCATAACTGAAGAAACATAACAACTGATGATGCAAAAAGAGTCTTTCCATAAAATGGAGACCTGTTATGATTTCTAAAGCTGTCATTGAATTAGGCCAGTGATTTAGGATTAAGCTGCTTTATTTTACCACCTTCCCCG
This sequence comes from Trichonephila clavipes, assembly GCA_019973935.1. Taxonomy (NCBI): domain Eukaryota; kingdom Metazoa; phylum Arthropoda; class Arachnida; order Araneae; family Nephilidae; genus Trichonephila; species Trichonephila clavipes. The sequence continues at coordinate 221,003 of BMAU01019865.1, read as the reverse complement.
TACAGCAAAAATTTTCGACATAATAGAAAAAAAAACCAGAGCCATGTTGAAAAGTTAAGGCTATTTCTAACACACGTGTTTGATAAACCAGACAGTAAAATAAAATGAAATTATGAGGAGAGAACAATAAGGTTTCTCATATAGAGAAAAATATTAAGGAAAAATTCTAAAGAGAAATCTAGGAAAAAAAAACTTACATGTATAAATGCAATACTCAAAGAAATATGAAGATGAAGCAATAAAAAAACAGTGGCAATACCCAAATAGTTAGTTTTGCAATTAAACTAAACACACACAAGATATTTTAACGAAATTAATAATTAAAAAATCTTAATTGAAAAAGAGTTAATATAGCATAGAAATATATTTAAAAATTAATTTACTTGGATTGTTGTATTCCAAGCATTTATTGTACAACTTTTTTATAATTACATTGTTTAAATACATTATCAGTGACTAAATCATTGTTTCTCTTTATAAAATTTAAGACAATATTTATATATTGAAAGGTGTGCACGCTACTGTACCAGAATGGCATTTTATAATGCTAAAATAAAAAGTGTTTCTTTTATCAAAAATATTAAAATTATACTTATCAGCAAATTATTCTTAACGTTTATTTGAAAGTCGAAACAGTTAGATAACTCATTATTGTAATTAGTTTTTAGTAATTTCAAATTTTCGGGATACTACTTAAAGCTAGAAACAAAATCTACTACGTTACTAAAATAATTAGGTCACCTCTATATATGTCAGGTTTGAAAAGTTTAGCTTCAAAATTAAGAAAGTAATAAATGAAAATAGAGCGAACTCTTTACCATCGCGTAAGGATTTGTGGGTAAATAAGCCTAGTTAAAGGTGGAGCGAGTACTGACGAGGAAGAACGCATACTCAAAAAGGGTTAACTGGTTTCTCCTCGCCGAAGTGTTGTCGATTGTTCTACTCGGTTGCACGCCAAAGGACCGCCATGTTGGATTTTATGTGATTGGAGCAAAATAAAGAAGTATTTTAGATTTTAGAGATGAAGCCCTCCTCATTTTACAAGCAGTCCTGGGGACTGACATGTACACCCACACCCACCCACACACACATATATATATATATATTATGGATTTTGAACACATGTTGCAATGTAAACAAATATGTACCAAGAAATATATACAGGGTGTACCGAAAGTCGACGTCAAGTGGGCACGGGATGTAAGAGGAGTTCATATCAGTTTCTTGGGAAATAAAAGAAAATTCTTTCTCACGTAGTTAGGTGAGGATTAGCCATTTTTTGAAAATGTTGATAAGTGACACTCTCCATCACAACGTTAGTTAATGTGGTCACAGATTTCACAATTTAACAGTGACTTTTTTTATTAACGTGACCTTATACAGTCCTGGCGCTTCTCTCTCGGAATTTTTTACGAATATCTGACCCTAAAAAATAATTTTTATTCCACAAAATTAATATATATTCTATCCTACAGAAAAAAACTGCAGATTATTTTTATCGATAGTCAGATTTGTACTTGTTTTATAGTTGTTAAAATAAGTGATACTCCATTCACTCATCTCCAGTTTTCCCATCAACGCACTTTAATTTTAAACTTTAAAAAGTAAACTGGGATAATATATATATTAATTCTACACAAAAAATATTTACAAAAAAATAATAAAAGTATTTGTTTAAAAGTATTTGGAATAATTTACTTAAAAAATATTTTGGTGAATAGTACCTAACCGTTAAAACATTATTACAATCTTAGTTTGGACATCAGAGCGTAGAATTCACTTTTATTACAAAAACGAAATCATGTACTACATATTATTTTTTGCTTACTTTGTCAAACAAAATTTTGATAGAAAATATCAAATATATTTTGAATGTTTTTTTATTTGAAATTTTAACACATATCACGAGATTCATTACATGTAATTAGTGTTAGATTTCAGACGGGAAATCTCTCTGCCACATATGTCAAAAAGTAATACGTCGCGTAGAAATATTCAAAAAATACAAACATATCACGGAAATTAAAAAGACGTGTATGCAGCGATGAATTTGGTTTAAAGGAAAACATTTTTTTTCCACTCACATGTTGCGCGATGCCGACAAATTGGGCACCACGACGCCAAACGCATGAAATGCGCCACCGGCACAGAATGGATTATTCGCAGTCCCAATTCCGCAAAAAACTGTTAAGAGATAAAGTACATTGCCTTTAAAACTGCTTCCCTTTTAAACAAGTAAAATATTAAACTGCAGGAACACTCGTTATCTCGGACGGTTGAAGAACACCTTGACGTAAGGTATCCGACTCTCCTAAAATCATGTTTTTTTTTCACAAATTGATAAATTTTTCTTATGATTTTGTTTTATATGTCATCTTATTAGCTTAATAAATATACCAAGAATTTTATTTTCCATTCACTAGAACAAAAACTGCAAGTGTTTTAACAAAAGAAGATGCCATAACTTTACACAAGATGTCAAGCTTTAAGAAGCGTTTGACTCAATATGTGTTTTTTTCGAGAAGCTCAAACAGGGACAGCGATTGTACAAAAAGTTTTTAAAATAATTTGCTGAAGAGTTTTGTGTATGTTCTGTATATAGTAGAAGTGTTTTAACCTTCAGATTTATTAACCACTGTTTTATTTCAAAATTTTCGGTCTTTTATGTCAATATAATCACTGTTTTTTTAAGCAATTTCATATAATAACTAATATAAAGTGCTTTAGTTTTTGTAAAGATTAAAATATCTCTTATCCAGAAGGTCATTTCAAAATGAATAACAAAGTTGCACGTCAAAATTGAAATATAGAGAATTATTTCATAAAATTCTTGTACAGAGTGGGCCCGGTTTATGTAATTTTTTGTATATTTTCACCATTTTTTTCCCATTTTAGTAATATTAATTTTTTTCTGTTTTCAATTTTCGGGTTTTTTTCTTTAATATATACTTAATAAATCTAAAAATCACAAAAAATCCCCATATCTGCATTTTTTCAAAGAAAAAAAGTTGTCGCAAGTAGTCGGATACCTTAAAAACATCACTCTGAAGAAAATTTAAATAAATAATTATTACACAAATATGTATGTATAAAAAGTGGTGGAGGGACTGAGTGATAACCACGTAAGTCGGGGTAAAATTAGGAATATGAATACATATAAATTAGTTTCAGCTGGGGTAGGAAACAAAAGAAACTAATAATTTAGAAAAATAGATGTTTAATTGAAGTCCTAGATAACCCAAATATAAAAGTCACAAGCCTATGTTACCTGGATGTAGAAAGTTTTATAAAATCTGAAAAAGTAGTCTCTGCTAGCTAAAGAATTTTTTTTCTCGCTCAAAATTTTTTGTAGCATGCTAATAATTGTTTTATTCCTTGTTTTAAAAATACGCGAGCAAAATACCAGCTTGCTTTGCTAGCAAAATACTTGCATTGATCTTTTCTAGACCCGTTTACGTGACGAGCCGGTATTATTGGAAAGCGGGTTTGATTTTTGCACCTGCTTTCGAGCAGGGTAAATGCGGAGAAAAGCTAGTTCGTTTTCTAAATTTTCTCATGATGCTTAGCGACTGAAATTCATTTATTCAAATATGGCTGATGTTATTGATTGTACACATTGGTCCACTAAAGAAATAAGAGCTTGAATTAACATCTGGGGAAATAAAGAAATTCAACAAAAATTTTATGAGACTGGATGAATTCGGAAGCGTATAAAAGAATTCATGATGAATTAAAAAAAAATTGGATATGTTTTGCCAGTTCCAAAAATTTATAGTAAAATAAAAGCTTAGACACGGGACCTATTCAGTGCTAATTTGATGTAGGAATGCTAGGCGCCATGTTGTTTACGTTCACCAAAATGGGGGATAACATTACAATATAGTTACCTTGATATTTCTATCGTCTGGTGGTGTGGTTGCCATGGGAATGACGTTTATTATAGTTTACTTTCATTTGTTTCTTTTTTTCGCGGTAACCATTGTATAGTCACATGAATCTATCAACCAATCATATGATGCTCATGTAAAGGGGCTGAAAAAAATACCGGTTAAAAAGTTGGCTATTTTCCTCAACCCAAATTTGTCAGCAATTTGTGGCTTTACATGTAAACGGGGCTATAAAGGATCAGGTATAAAAAATACCCCAAAAATTTCAACCCTTTTTCAATTAAACTGAGGCATTTCGATAAATTACCAACCTTCAAACTATCTTCTTATTGAATTGACTCTAAAGACTCAAACTCTTCAATGTCTTGCTCTTGCTCATCCTTTTCTATGAGTTCATCCATTGTCAGCTCCTGATTGTAGGAATCCAACAGTTCTTGAACATCATCACTATCCACCTCAGAATCAATATCAATTCCTTTTGCTTGGCAAAACTCACAACTTCTTCAATCAAATTACCAATTTCATGAGATAAAAAGGACGAATCATCGTGATTTTAAAATCGCGCTATTTTCGGGATATTTTCTTGTATAGAAATTATTTATTACAGTGAGTAGAAGTCATTCATTTTTGTGAATTTAAATTCATAATGTTAAATTACCAGGACATGAAATTATTCATATACATTCAATAACAGTTCCGAATCGAGGTATTGTATAATTTTAAGAATTATGAGACTACCTACTTCATATATTTTTAGTTTACGTACCCTTTAAATTCACTGCTTTTATCAAACAAATAAAGTATTTGTATAGAACTGAAATTTCCCTATTGCATATACAAAATAATTTTCTGTACTTTTCAGATTTTTAAAAACAGGTATTAACTTCCTCATGACTAAAATATTTCTCTTTAAATACTATCGTATATTTTAAGTTTCTCGGGGTTTCTATTTTCCTTTAGAAATACAAAAAATACCTAATAAAGCAAGCCATAGATAAAATTACAACCATCTTAGGTTTATATTCCCAAATATATAAAATATATTATTCTTGAATATAACAATTCAAATAAATAGTTGACATCATCTGTTTGTGTTACATTGTTGCAAATCTCACATTCTTCCTGTAAATGTTTACTTATTTTATATGAGAAAATGTAAAATTTTACAAAGAAAGTATAAATAGCACAAAAATGAAACACATACAGATGGAAAACGAAATAGCAGATTTCTATACTTAGAATACCTGTTTGTCATTAAAAATAAGGAACGAATTCATGCTATGTAATTATATATTATTTAGACTTTTACTCTGGTTTCCAGAAAACAAAATAAAGCATTGAAATTGCTTTTTCCATTTTCCATTGAATTTTCGTGTTTATGATTAAATCCAAAAAAAGGAATGATTTTTTAATTTTTTTCTTATCATCAGAGATACATTTGCATCAAAGCGTCAAATTTCAATACAAAATTAAAAGACATTATGGATACACTTTGTAGTTTCCACGCTAATAATTCACCCTTTAGGGGAAAAACCCTTTTTCTCCATACTTATTTCTCAATAAATAAATTAATGAGAATATTTTCCAATTTTCTTGCTTCAAATCTCAAAAATCTCTTATCCACTTTTCTTTTAAAAAATAATATATATATATAAACTTTTAAATGTATAAAAGAGGTATTAATATGTATACGACATTTTTCTTAGTAATTTTTTACGTATATTAAATATATAGAGAATATAATCCCTCACTCCCCCTCCAGATACATAAAGTTTTGTCGTTTTTTTGTTTAATCACATTTTTGTCACATGATATGTGATATAAATTTAAAAACTAGTAGGATGCTTCGGAATGTTTTTGAATAAGGAAATATATAAAATTGAATTAATTTGCTTATTTCATTTTAATAAGACAATAAATTGCATTGATAATTATATTTTAGATAAATTCGTCAGAATTGAGGATGTGTGGATTATTCTGTCAAAAACTGCACAGAAGAAACGATAAAATACAGAACACAGACTTTATTAACCCAATGGAATCTCATTTTTTATTCTACTTTGAAGTTTTGCTGTACAAAAAGACGAGAGATATTTTAAAAGTCAACTGAATATTACATTACAAATATGGTTAGGTTATAAAAAAATATAATAAATCACACGAGACTTCTGTGATCACACACACACAATGGGCTTTTACCACAACTTACTTAACACACAATATTTTTCCATTCTTACTATTAGTTCATAATCTCCCTAAATCTTGTTCAAATTTTCAATCTTTATTCAAATACATTTTAAAGCACTCAATTTAGCTGAAATTTTCTATACACGATTGTTTTGGATGGCAATACGGTAATTTAATTATAATTAATAAAAATTAATTGATTAAAATAATTATTCAAAGAATTACAGATACAGCCACGTTGGCATCATTTTTGTCGACTTGGGTCAAAAATTAAAAGGATTTTTTTTTCTCACGTTTTAAAGCATTCAGTTGAATTGAAGTTTTATAGAAATGATTGTTTTGAATGACAATAAGATACTTTAATGATAATTAATAAAAATTAATTACTAATATTGTGATATTGTTATATGTATGTACATATTTATATTAGTTGTAATTATTTGATAAAAAGTAACTAAAATAAAATTTTTCTGTTTTGACCTAAAAAGGAGTTGATTTAATTTTTTTCGCATTGTTTGTTCAATGGGAATATAGTTTGCAACCGTAATAAAACGTTTCATACCATTCCTCAATCTCCCCCGTGACGTGTTCATGTATGTACCTAGCACAGGGGTCAGCAACCTATGGCACACATGTGGAATAGTGCACTCTACAATGCTCCACAAATTTGTTAATTTTTGAGTGGATGGAAGTTGATACATTTGTAATGGATCTTATTTGACTAACATCTTCAGAATTATTGCGATTTTTTGGAACAAAAGAATCTTAGTCTAAAGATTAATTTACAGCTATTTTGTAAGTTATTGATTGTCATTGCTGGAAAGATTTAATTGTTTGAAGATAGATAATTGGACGTACTCTGCTTTTCGCTTTTCATTCTACATATCTAAGTAAAAACTAATTCTTCATATGAAAAATATTTCAAACCCACAAAGAAATTGCCTAAAAGTTGAATGCTCAAAATCATGTCAAATTGAAAGTCACAAGTTATAAGCCTGATTTTGTGATATGAAAGTAGAGCGGTGCATGTTCCAGAGGATTGCATTACATTTTCTACTTATATTTTTATTTAACTACAATAAAAGAAAATTCTTATATTTTATGCTGTCTATTTTTTATTTTAATAAATATGTTGAAAAATACATAATATATGTACAATTAATTTTTTAAAATTTTTGTTGAAGAAATATTTATATTGCATGCCGTTTATTTTTATGTTAAGAAATAAATTTAAATGATGAAAAAGTAACATGTAATAAAATTGTAAATACCTGTATTATTGATTTCTACGCTTTAATTCTGTATGCATTATCGCGGGAATTGAATTGTCTTTGAAATGTCTAACTGTGTGGTACGCTGAATCACACACATTTGTAGATTGGCTTGGTACGCCACAGCTAAAGGTTGTCGACTCCTGGTTCAGCAGGTGTTCAATTACATTTAAAATATAGTCTAAAAATAATGTGCTCCTTCGACAAAGGTTTCTTCAACTAAAAGATATCGCAGGAAGTGTTCTTCACCATACTATAAAAGCAAGTTTAGAGATGTAATTATTTTTTAACATACCTAAAATAAAATTTTGTTACTTATAGTTTATGTACACTAGATAAATACCTTATTTAGTCTGAAAACCTTTTAATAAGAAATGTCGTTTACAAAACATGTAAAATTTATTCAGGTTTACAACACAGCAGACCAACTATGTTAAAGTGAATCATTTAAAAATTGTATTCACTATTAAATATGCATTTTATAGCTTTATTCATAATTATTTTTGCGCGTAAATGCTAGAATTTACGCTAAAAAAGCTACCTATATTAGAGCCTTTAAGGTAAAAGTCCCTTTGGATTTTACCCAAAACTTGCTCCAAAATATTTTTTTCAAAGACCTTTTAATTTCACAGAAAAGAATTGCATTTCCGATATTTTAGTAATTATTCAAATTCTGTTAAATTACACGATGAATTGATTTACAGCTGTTACAATTTTGGATCCAGAAGTTGAATATCAATACAAGCCATATATCGTTATCCATTAATTTTTGATTAGGCTCTGTAAATGATCCAAAACGATTACACGATCAGCTGCTTTAAATTGTTTTTCCTTTTTAACTCGAGAGTTTTACACCAGCTTTGAAGTTTTATTGAGCCTAATTCGAAATATTTGTATTTATCTAAATCCAGATAAGTGAGTTATAATCGCTTCAAACTCACCATAGGGACGTAGTAATGTTTTAGATTACTGACACAAAATATCGCGGATTACAGTAAGTGGACTTCATTGCTATATTAGAAGGTTAATTTTCGTACAAATAAAAAAAATATTTTCAAATCAGGTTATATAAAAACTCCACCACCAGAGTAAAACAAAAACAATTTCGAGCTAAAGTGGCGATGACGACGATCACATAAATGACTTTCAGTTACCGTATTTTCTCCAACCTAAACCGCCATCAATTCTAAGCCGCACCTCGATTTCTCAAAGTATTTTTGAAAAAAATTGGTATCATCGATTTTAAGCCGCACCCCCAACTCTCTAGGATTTTTGAGAAAAAATGAATTATGTTCACGTTCATCGATATCCGATAAATAAATCCAAAGAAAAAAAAGTGAGAAATAATAAGACGTTAAGAATTAAGTTATTTTACCAGAATCAAAAACTTTAAATACAGTAGCCTATAATTAGTCTAACCGTCGGTATCCTGTTTTTAAAATGATTCACCTCTCTCTTTGGCGCAGCTAACTACGGAATAGGTGCCATCCACACGGGGCTTCCCATGCCATTCGATGCATGGATTGCGCAACATTCTTTTTTAAAAAAAAGTGATTATAGAACAATTTAAAAGAACTGTATTGACCATTCATAAGCAAAATTATAGCATTTTGCTTATGCCATTGACGTATATATGTTTCATCCAAGTCAAATTTTCAGTGACCACTGCTTTGTATCAGATTTTTTCTGCACGTATAAAATCGCCTCCCTTTTCGTACTTGCGTCACAGTGAACTCGTATTGATACTATTGCCAATATCTTTGATGTTTAGGTGATTAAAAGAAAGTTTATACAAAAAAAAATTCCTAAGTACGAGCAGACAACAATATTTAGGTTAGACTGAATACTCGCGAGAAACTACGGAATGGGATAAGTCATCCATTCGAGTGACCGTAATGGATGGCTACATTTTTTCTTTTGAAAAGGATGGAAACTCAATTTACGCCATCCAACAAATGTTTTGCTTCGAATTGGAGTAAATACGGTAATTAAGGACGTTGCCATATCTGGATACTTTTTTTACATGGCATTTTTTACTTACACTTTTGAATTTTGTACATACTTTTCGTATCACAATAACACATTTCTACCATTTGCATTGGACACCAGTTTCGGAAGCACTGAATTATGCGATAGCTTTGCAAGTCCAATGGTAAAGAACAGTGTTACTTCTGCAAGGAGGATAAAATAATTTATTCCTTAGAAAGTCGATTTTTGCATAAAATTGTGTTGGAAAGAAACAAGATTAAGTCCAACAGAAATGTCCATCTCATTTTGTAATTAAAAACTCTCTCGAGATCATCTTAAGAAGGTGATGGTTTCCACTGAGGAAAGTGTGCCTCATAGTGTTACATTAGGTTTCTATTCACAAAGGGGCCTTTATCTTCGATCCGTTGAATATTTCAGTATTTTTTTAATTACCAAGGTACGTTTTTTCTTAAGAAGAAAAACACAAACACTATATTTAAAGCACACATATGAGTTTAATTTTGGTTGACGTAGAAATATTTTCTCCCGTTATAGAAGGTACTGTTTTAGAGTTGCCATTTCTACGATGCTAATTTTCTGCTGCATTGAAAAAGATAAACCCATAAACAAGAAAATCAGCTTAAATTCCACTGGAGTATACATCCTTCCAGCTTAACCGGTGCGTTGAGTGCCCAGGACGTATACATCCGTCTTTCTGAAATACGATTATTTTCTTTGCTCCGCTATCAATCAAAGTATTCCAAAGGTTTTTACATTCAATAGAATGACATTGACATATTGTAGGATTAAATTATTTCAGAGTAAAATTTACTTATTTGTGACTTTCGTTATCCCTTCCAAGACACCGCATATGCACGCCTATGGGAACGATGTGATGAAGGGCGTGGTGCGGTATTTATCGCGTAACTTTTACTCGAGCGTACCACTGATATACCGCCTTCAACTATTGTCCATACTGCAGCGTTTCTCAAACTGTGCAGTTATGCAACTCTCGGCAGACGTGACAACTCTACGAGGGGGGCGCGAGCACATTGAATGGTCAAAAACAAAAGATTGTTCAAAAAATCTATTAATATATAAAAAGTAAAGAATCCAAATACACATTCTAACATAATAAAAAATAAAATACATATTTACACTGATATAATACGCTTATTAATGTATCAGTACTGCACCATGTAGTTTATTATTAATTTAACAATGCTAAGTGTTACGAACAAGGCTAATAATTACTAGTGACCCCATGGGCTTGTCATATAAAGATTTATATCCAAAAACTAATATTTATCTTGATAATTTGTACGGTTTACAATTAATACCTGAACTTCCGATTAAAAGTTCAGCGATTCGCTCCCCAAATTCACCATTTTTCAATTTGGCGCGCGTATGTGATGCATTGGGGGGAGGGGGATAAAACGGATAAATAAGCAAATACTCTGAAAAAAGGTAAATCTTCCGTACACACTGTTAAGGACTTTTTATTGCATTCCAAATCTTCGGAAAAATGTTACGGATAGTAGTGCACAGAAAAGATCACACTTCGGAAAGACGTATATATACGTCCAGGGAAATTAACGCTTTGGTTGAGCGAGATGTTTATATACGTTTGTGGCACTTAAGAGGTTAAACTAGTGTTGTAGCTTTAGCGTCATAGTATAGTATTATTGATTTCAATACATTGTTATTGTATGGAGAGAGAGAGCGATGAAAATTAAAATTGAATATTGGGTCACAAGTGTTGAAACTTTCAGAAGCACTGCAATACTGTCCACCAATCACGCCATGTAGGTCGTCAAGCTTGAATGACGGTTGGTGGGTGAAATTTCCAAAAGTATTTTATCATTTTTCTCTACGGAATCACTCGTTAAGTATGCTGGTTGTCAGTCGTGAACACAGTTTATACTCAAAAACGAAAATTTCATAAAAACAGCACATATTCAACATTTTATTTCAAGCGAATTCCATCAACATTTTTTTGGCTCGTTGCCAAAGACAAAATACAAAAGTAGCTCGTTCAAAATATTATCTCGTGATCTCAAAAACGAGTAATTTAATAACATTACTGTGTAACCCTGACACCTCCCCGAGAGTCCTATTAGATCCAAAGATCAAATATGGCTAAAACAATCTAAGGGTCACACGTTACACCCAAAATGAAACACTGTTTAGTCACTATCTTAATATTATACATTTACATAAAAATACTCAACAATAAATTTTACACAAATATTCTTCTTAACTTAATCATCTAACAATAAAGCTAAGAAAATGTTTAAAACCTAAATTAATCTTAAATCCTTCTTAAAGTTCTTATTTAATTACAGTTTACTTTTACAGTCTGGATAGCGCATCTGCATTAACTAGTTTAGATCCTTTCATGTGGCTTGCTTCAATGTCATGGCGTTGAATGGCCAACGCCCACCTCTGCAATCTCGGACATTGGGGTGCAGCACTAGTGAGGAATACTAGAGGATTATGATCGGTTACTAAGAAAATCTTTGCTCCACCGCCGTCCATCCGACCGCCGTCTGAGAAACATCCGTATGCAAGTAGTACGGTTTCTCTTTGTCTGGGACCTACAACTCTGTAATTCCACATAGTGCTGTCTTGAACTCCTGGAAAGCATTTTCAGCCTCCTTGCTCCATGGAATCTCATTAGGGACTTTCTTTTTAGTGAGCTCCGTCAATGGTAGAGCAATTTTTGCAAAAAGTTCGGAATATACTGTCTATATAAATTGCACAATCCCAAAGCACTTCTCAGTTGTTTCTTGGTCGTTGGTGCCTGTAAGTTCTGAATCGCGCTTTTATATTCTTTCTTTGTCAGGGGAATGCCTACCTAAACCAATAACATGTCCTAAGTATTTAACTTTTTGTCTTGCAAACTCACACTTTCCTAAATTCACTGAGAAATTAAAATGCTCCAATCTTTTGAAAACTTCTTCTAGCTGATTTAAATGTTCTTCCCACGTATCAGAGAATATTGCTATATCGTCGATATACGCACATGCAAAATCAGATATAGTTTGAACCACTTTAGACATGGCTCTCTGGTAGGTTGCAGCAGCGTTTCTTAACCCAAATGGTAACACATTCCATCGGTACTGTCCTCGATGAGTTCGGAAGGACGTTAGATGTTTGCTGCTGTCTTCCATTGGTATAGACCAATATCCGTTCAACATATCTAGTACAGTAATGAATTTTTTCTTCCCTACTAAGAAATTCAACTCCATCATATTCTGCATTGGACATGCGTCTGGTACGGTAAGGGCATTCAAGCTTCTTAAATCTATGCATAACCGAATTTTTCCATCCTTCTTATGAAAACATACCACGGGGTGTGCTATTTCACTTACAACAGGTTCAATCAGCCCTAAATCTAACAATTCGTCTATCTGCACGTCTACTTTTCTCTTTAAGTTTTCTGGTATCTTATAAGTTTTGAGTCTCATCGTCTCCTCCTCAGTCTTCAGTTTTATCACATGTTCACCAACTTAAGCTCTTTTTATTTTTCTAGAAAACAACGTCCTGTGTCGATGTAAAAGATCCTTTAATTGAGTTTGTTGCTTCTTACATAGGTAATCCAACGCGTCACTCTGTCCAATGCTTCGTCAGTCTTCTCAGCTGCAGGAACTGTTGGCGTTTCATATATCTAACCGAATTCATCATCAATATCATAAACATCTCCAAACGTTTAAACTCTCGCTCCGTATTCTCTGATCTTGTTAACATGCAGCAATCTCAAATTACCTCCAGCCATCTGCAAATAATATGAATTTGGTTTTACTCTTTTAACAACTTTAACTGGACCTGTCCATCTAGCATATAGCTTATTCGTCGAATCAGGTATCAAAACAAGCACTTGATCTCCTGGTGCAAACTCTCGACGTTTCTTTTGCCTGTTGTAATATTTAGAGTAGCAACCGTGTTGCACGTCACTTGTTAACTTTGCTTTGTGGGTTGCTACTTCTAACTTTTCTTTTAGCTTTTTCAAATAACTCTCTACTGATCCCTTCATATTCAGAGGTAACAACGTGTTCCCAGTCCAAATTGACTTCAGTATAGACAACGGTCCTTTCGAATCTCTTCAATACATTAATAGAAAAGGTGGTGTACCGGTAGTTGCGTTTGGAACTTCACGATAAGCCCATAGTAAAAACGGTATATGCCAATGCCAACTTCTTCCTTCCTCTCTGATAATGTGGTGCAACATGTTCTTGAGAGTTTGGTCCCATCTCTTAAATAACCTGTTTCCTTCTAGATGGTATGGTGTTGAAAAACGTGGACAAGCTACTAAAATCTTCAAAAACTCTTGCGTTAAACTGGCCGTAAAATTTGTTGCATTGTACATTACGATCACTTCTGGAATTCCTGTTCTACTGAATATTTCGAGTAGTGCTTCAATGGTACTCTTAGCCGTTAGTGACTGGATTGGGATTGCTTCCGGCCATCTAGAATGCTGGTCCATCAAACAAAGTATGTATTTATGTCCTTGTGATGATACTGGATCTACAGGATCAATTAAATCAATGTTTACTACTTGGAATGGCAATTCAGGACGAGACACAGGTGTTATCGGAATTTTCTCAACCGAACGAATTACTTTCCTAAGCTGACAACCATGACAGGAACTACAATATGATTTAATCTCCTTTACCATCCCTGGCCAATAAAACGAAAAATTGATTCTCTGAATTGGTTTATGAGCTCCTAGATGTGCTCCGAACACTGATTCATGCGCAATTTCTAGTATTTTCCTCTTCCTCATTTCAGGAATCACTAACTGTTTTATCCTATTTTCGCCCAATAGCTCTTCATGGTACAGGATATAATTTTCTATCACATATCCTCCTTTGTTTCCCCTAGCAAAATGCCATGCTTCCTGAAGAGTATCACCAATCTGCTGCTATTTCTTGAATTTTTCTGTGTTATTTCCATTCTCCTCATCATATTCTGTTATAGTTGGCTCTTGTTCTTCCTCTTTAGTATTTACACTCTCCTCCAATGATCTTTTGGAGGAATCTGATCTTAAGTTCATAGTGGCTGTAAATCTGGGACTGTATATTCTTTCTTGTTCTAATAATGCTTCATAAGTTTCAGTATCCAAAAATATGTCAGTATTCAGCCAATCCACAGTTGCCACCATCGTTTTAATTACCGGCGTAATATACCCATTCGTTACCAAACCAATATCCACTTCTTTTAGTTCAGCCTTTAAACAATCACCAAATGCGGGTTGCAACATTATATGTCCTTTGTAATCTACTTTCCTTTTCCACGACACTGCTTTTAAACACACTAATTTGTGCACCTGAATCCACTACAGCTTCATATTCTGTTTTTCATATTTTTACTATTTTAAGATCAGACATTTTTAGTTGACATGCGCTGCATTTCTTATTTTCTCTTACAACTTTGCCGTTAAATCTCGCTGTGACTACTTTGCTTTCATCCTCAACTACTTTGACTTCTGCCACTTGCATCTCAGATACCTTTACCTCAGCAACTTTACCCTCGGTCTTTGCTCTCCCGTCTTTCTTATCCCTGCAAAATCTCGCAAAATGTCCTACTCGTCCACTATTGAAACATCTAACTGATTTTTGGAAAGAATTTCGCTTATCGTATCCACTGCGGTTGTTTGATTCTTGTCTATATCCTTTACCGAATGTATGACGTCTTCTATTGTATATGCTAGGTTTTCCCGATAAGAATTTCTATACGGTTGAGACAAAGTAGCTTTAGTGGCCTGGTTATATTGCCTCGCGTTTTCATAATCATCTAACTTCTCAGTAAGATCGTCAACTGTAACAATTCTACTCCAGTCATCAATAAAATGTTGCTGTATATCCCTGGAAACCTGTTCCTTCATCTGCTCTACAATGACAAGTTGTTTTCTGCCTGTCAAAATCGTAGATTTTTAGTCCCGAAATCCACTCATTAGAATAGTTCGCCAACTCAAATCCAAAATCTCTTCAAGTGTTCTCCGCCGATTTACAATGCCTCTTAAATTTTACTTTAAATACTTCTGGGCTCAATTTAAATCTTTTTAATAAATTACCTTTTGTATGTTCATAATAATTTGACTTTTCTTCTGGTTCCCTGGCGAACAAATTCGCCATTCTAACGGCAATAGTCCAACAAGATTCGTTACCCAATCTTCTTCATTAATATGGACTTTTCGTGCTTGTCTTTCAAACAGTATTAGGTAAAAACTTATATCACCTTCTTTGGGGTCAAAAGTACGCATTAATTTTTGCAATCCAACTGGTACATGTTCTTGTATTCCTTCATTATGAGAATTCCTCTCTCTCCTAAAACCCTTATCATCGAGTCTTCTATCTTCAACTTCTCTAATTCATCTTCTCTTTCTTGGCGCTTTATTTCATCTTCTCTCTCTTGGCGCTTTAACTCATCTTTTCTCTCTTGGCGTTTAATTTCATTTTCTCTTTCGCTTACTATTCTGTGTAATAGTAATAATGAACACCTCTTCATACTCCTTACTTGCTACTATCAACTTTTTTAAAGCAGGAACTTTCATTTCATCCGTTACAGTTTCTCCTAATTCTTCCGCCAAACATTTCAAATCTACCTTCAAAGCTCTTCCTAAAAACGCCATTTCTCATCCACTTTTAAAACAAACTTCCTCAACTGTACAACTTATTAACAATTTACCAGAGATTCAAAATTGTTCATTTACTACTAAATGTCGGATATAATTGAAATTCTTACACTTCAGCACAGTTTCGATGTCGCCAAGTTTCAAAACAGTTCACTATTCTTAATCTTGAGAACAATTCAAAATCCTTTCTTCAAAACAGTTCTAAATCCTTAATCTTGGAAACAATTCGAAATCCATTGGGGTTTCCTCGCGCAAATGTCAGTCTATTCAAAAACGAAAATTCATAAGAACTGCACAAATTCAACATTTTATCTCAAGTGAATTCCATCAACAACATTTTTTTGGCTCGTTGCCAAAGACAAAATACAAAAGTGAGTATCTCGTGATCGCAAAAACGAGTAATTTAATAACATTACTGTGTAACCCTGACACTGGTAATGAACATTTCATGTTTTCGTTAATGTGTTATTTTTTTCTGTTTCTGCCTTAACTCAGCACTTTAACCCATGTATTCCAAAACACAAAAATTTTGTTTTAGTGAGCTCTACTACCCTTCAAAGTTTATGATTTTAGAATCCCCCCCCTGTATACTTGAAATAATCCAGGCTGTAAATTGTACTGTACACAAGGACAGGTGCATTTAATGGAAAGGAATTGTCTGCCCGTTTTCTTAGCATAAGTTAAATAAAATATTTTTTGCATCAAATTATCGTATTACAGTGAAACCTCCTTATGTAACAAACCTCTATATTGCGTTTTTTTCTATAGAGCGAACTTTTTCCAGGAACCAATAACATTTCATGATTTTCTTCGTAAAATAACCTCCCAATAGCGAAGTGCATTTTCTATAACGAACTTTTTTCTAGTGATTCAATTTTTTTTCTCCATATACTAAGTATTTTTTTTGGACATTTCAAGTTATTTTCTCTTTTAATACATTTTATAGTGATCATAGAGAGAGTTTTGGTGCATTGCAAAGATTTGTGCAAATATATATTATAAAACAAAGCCTTTTTTCGATAAAAAAAAACCTCATTCAAAATTAACAGATTTATGAGTACTTAAATTTAAGGACGCATGTGCTAGTATAGGTTTAAAACCTCTAGTTATAAACTAAGGTATGTTTAAAATTACTTGTAGGTTTTAATGACTTTAAAATTCATTAATTTTAATTTAAAATTATTTTTTTAATGCTTAAAATGCAGTATATTCCTCGATATTCTTTTTCTTGTTTACCTTGCAGTTTTTTTTCTTTCTTTTTGATGGGTGAAATATATAAAATGCATAAATATTAATTTATAAAAAGGTGTAAATAATTACTTTTTTTAAATATATAGTGATTATATGAATTTAAAATGTATTTTTAGTAGTTTATAAAGTATATTAAAAGATGAACCTCTATATAACGAATTTTCCATATAGCGAACTTTATTTCGGGATTTAGCGACTTCGTTATATAGAGGAGTACTTACTATCACTACTTTCTTACTTCCGTAAAAGTATACTTTTCTTAAACTGTTCAAATCAAACTTTATGTCATTCTGCAACAGAGGATTTCCAAAGTCCATATAGTGCATCCAGTCATCGCTTTCTTGAAGCACATTTTAACTAAGCCAAATACACGAAATTTCAATCTTGAAACATTAAGGATTGAGTGATTTAGTATTTGCTAACGTTCGTCCTTTGAAGTAATACGAGGGCTAGTGACGAAAGACCTTGTCATTTCAATCTTGTTCAAGTGACTTGGAAAATGAAACTCAAAGTGGCTGTCAAATGTTTGACTCGAAATAAGTCTCATATATGCTATGAAATCCTTCTATGAAAATCAAGCTTCTGGAGATGTCTATTTCCACAACTATTCTAAATTCATATAAGCTGTTAGAAAATCCCAGTAAGTCGTCAAGTTATAGGTTTTACGGAAAATCAATTACTTCTTTTTGATTGGCGCAATTTATTTTAAGATTAAAATAGAAACAGAAATCTATTATGCACAAGAATACTGATGACCTCTATCATGTTCTTGTTTAATACATTTCATTTTCTGAACTTACATACCTTTACTTGTATAATATATTCTGAGTTCTAAAGAAGATTTTGATAAAAGTTGATCCTGCATCATTTTTCATTTATGCTGACTGGCAGTTTCTAATTTTCCTTCGCTTGTTCATAAAACTATTTCAAATTTTCAATGAGATATTATTATAATTCTGTTCAAAACTTCAAATAGTGCCAACAGACAGAATTCTGTATATTTTTACAAAAATCTCTTCTGTATAATCATAATGCAATTTGGCAGTAACTGACTTGCCAGCATAGAACTCGTCAAAAACCATTTTTCAATATGTCTCAATTTGCGGGCTAGTTTTTGAAGTTATCGTTCCAATTTAGACATAAAAAGTAAAAACCTCATTTTTATTATATATTGTGCTTTGAGAAAAGGGAAAAAAATCGAATACCATTTGTAGGGCAAAGAGTTGAAATCTTCGCGTTAAATAAATTTTTGAATGACAGACGATATTGGCTAACTTTCAAAATTCGCCGAACGATTCATGTTAACTTCTTTTTTATAAAAATTGAAATAACTGTATCAATGCTTGAAAAATGTCATTTTTTCGACTAGGGTACGCATGCACGCATGCGCACGCACACACACATAATCTACCATCAAATAATGAATAAATATTGTCTAATGTAGAATATGCAAGAAATAAAAAAAAATCGGATTTGATGGAATGAGTGTTCCTTACCGTTGCTCTCCGAAGCAACACCCGGACTTGGGTGACTCTCCTCTTCATTATCACAATTTTGAGACTGAAGACTTCAGTAGACTTAACATGCATCGGTCCTTTCACTCGGTGGGCCCTTAAAATAAAGCCTTATACTGGTTGGCTAAAATTTGGAATTGAATTAACATATTCAGTTTTTGATAATGTTTAATACAATTGTATATTAAAATTACACAATTTGTTTGATAAATTTATCAGTCTATATTATAAAATTAGCTGTTACCCGTGACTTTGTCCAAGTGGAATTTAACAAAACAGTGTTTATTCAATTCGCAGAGTTTACGAAAACTGAATAGTTATGTATTCCACGTAAAAAATATCTATGCTATAAGTATAATGTCATTTTTCTACTTTGTGAATCGATGTTTCTTTTTTTTCTTCTTCTTTGTTTTTTGTTAATTTTGGTTTTTGTATTAAACTTATTGAACACTCTCTATATATACAATATTAAATTAACTAATTTTAAAGTAAATAAAAAACTGAAGTATTTTCATGAAAGAAAACCTAACGACAACTAACGTTGATTTCTAATTATTACTTAACCCTATCTAAGACCAGCATAAGGAGGAGAAAGAAACATTTCCCAGGCCCACACGTTCTGAGGGTAAACGCACGCACGGAACCGGGCGAATTTCCCGGTTAAGCCTAATTCCATCGGATATTGTTCACTATTTCATTGGTTTTAATTTTGTTTTCTAGAAACCTTATCTTTTTTTTAAATAAAAGGAGCGCAAGTTACTCCTTATAACTTCAGCTATATATATGCCAGTAAAAGTTCCATCAAAATCGGTCCTGCCGTTTCAGAGATTAGCCGGAACAAACAGATAGACAAAGATTTTAAAAATTGATTTTTAATAAAGGGTGTTTTTTTAGAGGTATAGAACTTTAAATTGCAATAAAACAAAGATGTATTATTCGATTGACATGAATGGTTTTTTTATTCGAAAGATAATCTTGTGGCATTACATTTTAAATATGATTTCTGGCATACGACTGCCACGGCGGGCTCGGATGTAGTCCAATCTGGACGTCCAATTTTCGATGACTTTTTCCAACATTTGTGGCCGTATATCGGCAATAACACAGCAAATGTTGTCTTCCAAATGGTCAAGCGTTTGTGGCTTATCCGCATAGACCAATGACTTTACATAGCCCCACAGAAAATAGTCTAGCGGTGTTAAATCACAAGATCTTGGAGGCCAATTCACAGGTCCAAAACGTGAAATTATGCGGTCACCAAACGTGTCTTTCAATAAATCGATTGGGGCACGAACTGTGTGACATGTTGCGCCGTCTTGTTGGAACCACAGCTCCTGGACATCATGATTGTTCAATTCAGGAATGAAAAAGTTAGTAATCATGGCTCTATACCGATCACCATTGACTGTAACGTTGTGACCTTCATCGTTTTCGAAGAAGTACGGACCAATGATTCCACCAGCCCATAAAGCGCACCAAACAGTCTGTTTTTCTGGATGTAACGGTGTTTCGACATACACTTGTGGATTAGCTTCACTCCAAATGTGGCAGTTTTGTTTGTTGATGTAGCCATTCAACCAGAAGTGCACTTCATCGCTAAACAAAATTCGCTTATGAAAATCGGGAACAACGGCAATCTCGTTTTGGGCCCATTCGACGAATCTACGCCTTGCTTGATCATATTTAAAATGTAATGCCACAAGATTATCTTTCGAATAAAAAAAATTCATGTCAATCGAATAATACATCGTTGTTTTATTGCAATTTAAAGTTCTGTACCTCTAAAAAAACACCCTTTATAAGTAACGGATACATTTTTAAATGCATTTAGTAAAAAGCTGTTAATTTCAAATTCCAAACAGACGCTTCAATTTTTTTTTATTTGTATAGATATATTACATTACTTTTTAGGGTAGTCGTTAGTACATTTCCAGAATTTTTATGCGGTGGTGATAGCCAAGGTTATGGTCACGAACTCTCGGTCAAAGTACCATGGGTTCAGATCCTGCAACCATTGAAGACCCATCGTATTGAACGACTGATGAGAATTATAGTAGGTCGTGTTTTAAAGTCTTCTCGCTGGTGCAGTGTGAGGAGGTGGGGGCCGTCTCAGATGTCCTCCTAATCACTTGGCTCACTTCCGTCACCAATAGCCCTCGTGTTTCATTTTTTTTGGTAGTGTGAACCTGAATCTCCACACCATCTCTCTCTCTCGATAATGTTTACTTTACAGAACCCAATAAAATCTTTCATTATTAATGAGAAACGGAATAATTCCTTTATTTATGGACCTGTTAAAACGCAATTACAATATTTAATGCGTGTTATATTTGAAGTGACTTTATAACGTGTTCATTTGAGTTCATCTCACAGTGCTTCTCAAACTTTCTATACTTGCGTCACAATACCCAATCATAATTCTCACCACCCCTCTGCACTTAAATATAATGCATTGAATTCGAAGATACTATACTTTGATGCTAAAGCTGCGATAAGACTTTAACCTCTTAAGTGCCTCCGGCGTATATTAACGTCTCATTCAAAACGTTAATTGTCCCGCATGTATAAATACGATTTTCCGAAGTACGATATTTATCTGTACTGCTGTTCATAAAATTATTCCGAAGGTTTTGGAATGCAATAATAGGACTCTGATAGGGGTTTTCGAAGGATTTACTCATTTCAAAGGATTTGATTATTTATTACTTTTCTCCCCCTCAATACACCACTCGCCTAAGTGTTAAAAAATTTTGGCATTGGGAGTGAATCGCATAACTTTTAATCGGTAGTTAAGAGATAAATTATAAACTGTATATGATCAATAAGTGTTAATTTTTGTATATAATTGTAAATATAACAAGCTCATGGGGGGTCACTGATAATTATTAAATTTGTTTCTAACTTGGTATCGTTAAATTGATTATAAATGTATCAGTACTACACAATGTATTTTATACGTGTTTTATATCATTATAAATTTGTATTTCCTTTTTTAATGTGTGAGAATGAATTTCGTTTGCTAACTTTCAGTAAATTAATAATTTTTTTAAAGAATAATCTCTTGTTTTCGACTTTTTAATATGCTCACGCCCCACAGTTTGAGAAATTCTGACGTAAGGCTAAATACAAGCTACACAGTGTAGATTTATCGACACGCCAATATTCAAATCTACCATTTCGATTTGCAGAACATCGCAGACTGCTTTAGAGGGAGCTCTTAAGTGGCGTATATATCGTGCAACGTATTCGTGACACCTGTCTTGGGAAATTACTGAAGTCTGCAGCAGGTGTAAATATCCTGGTTGCAAATTCGAGCATCTACCAATAAACCATTCCTACGCACTCCCGGACAATGAAAAGGGACAAGATAACATTCTCATAACCCAGCGTTTCTGAAATTGGAGAGCATATTCCCCGAGGAGGTTGTGATTTCCCTTTGTGAGAGGAGGGCGATATTGAAAAGTCTAAAATAAAAAATTTAAATGAAATATCAATTTACTGAAAGGAAGCAAAACAAAATACATCCTGGGGTAATGCAAATTTATGTATAATGTAGACATTTACACTTAGAAATGTGTCAATTCTGCAAAATGTTTTTAATAATTAAGTTATCAATAATGAATGATAAACAAGTTCAATAATTACTAGTGCCACTCATGGCCTTTTCATGTGCAACATTTATCTTGAGAGTTTGTAGGGTTTACAATAAGCCTTATCG
Organism: Trichonephila clavipes; assembly: GCA_019973935.1. NCBI lineage: Eukaryota > Metazoa > Arthropoda > Arachnida > Araneae > Nephilidae > Trichonephila > Trichonephila clavipes. The sequence continues at coordinate 198,570 of BMAU01019865.1, read as the reverse complement.
CAGAGCTTCTCAAAATTTCAACATTTGCGACCCAATATACAATCATAACGCGCCCTCCTTCCACACAATAACAATGTATAGAATTCAACAATACTATACTTTGATGCTAAGACTACAATATGACTTTAACCGCTTAAGTGCCGCCAGCATATAAAAACGTCTCACTCAGCAAAAGCATTAATTGCCCCGGACGTATAAATACGTCTTTCCGAAGTACGATCTTCTCTGTACACTGCTACCAATAAAGTTATTCCGGAGGCTTTAGAATACAATAAAAGACTCTGACAGCGTTTTCAAAGGATTTTCTTATTTCAAAGAAGGTTTTACTTATTTATTCCTTTTCATCCCCCTTCCTCCCAATACATCACATTCGCGTGCCTACGTGGAAAACGGTGGCATCAGGGAGCGAATCACATTATCTTTGATCGGCAGTTAAGGAATTAATTATAAACCGTACAAATTATCAAGAAAAGTGTTAATTTTTGTGAACATTTTATACATGCAAAGCAGATGGGGTCAATGGTAATTGCTAAAATTGTTCTTAACTTACTATCGTTAAATTAATTACAAAACACATTGCGCGGTACTGATACATTTCTAAGTGTACTTCATCAGTGCAAATGTGTATTACATATTTTTATCATGTCAGAATGTATTTTGTTTGCTTACTTTCCCCAAATTAATAATTCCCTTAAATAATCTTTTGTTTTCGACTTTTCAATATCCTCACCCCCCCCTCGTAGATTTATCACGTCCCCTTGGGGGCGCCTCATAGTTTGAGAAACGCTACCGTAGCGTCAAAGTATGTTTTTATTGCGTTCGATGCATTGTTCTCGTCTGGGGGAGGGGCGAGATGAAAATTATGATTGAAACTTGGGTCGCAAATATTGAAAGTTTGAGAAGCGCTAACATAATCATATCTAAAAATTTTAGTTTCCTGTTCATTACATTGATGTATTAAAACATATGCAATGGGGTTGAAAAGACAACTCTTTTATAAGACACTAACTGATATACCCGTACATCGCAAGGGTAAAATGAAAAATCAAATAACACATATTGAAGAATAAAGAAATATTTAATAATTTTATGTTAATTGATAATCAAAAACGAAGAAAAAGGCCTTTATCATATCTCTGCTCAACAAAATAATCATATTTGTCAAATTTTAAATCTGTAGGCGTCTAATAGCTGAAAAAAAGGGATTTTTTATAAAATTTTTAACACTTCTTTAACCCCGTTTTATGTCGATTTTTGAAAACTTCCTTCTAACCTGATCCCTTCTCAGCTAAAGTAACATATTTTCAAATTTTATGGTTGTAAGTTTTGAAGTTTATAAAAGGAAATATTTTAATATAAAACACCCTCGTTATACCTATTTGAGGGTCAATTTTCTCAAAAATCGTTCTTAGCAAATCTCTACATCATGAAAGGAACATGCATGCTAAATATCAAGTATGTTGGTCAAAAATAGTTCAAAAATGGAACATTTATATATAACGCCCCTTTAACCCCTCGTAATCCTCATCGTTATAAGGCATTATGTATTAATAAAGTGTGTGTGAACATTTTCCATACAAAATCGTTAGAATAGCCGCATATAGTAGTTTTAGGGTTAAAAAGCATTTTAAGAGATTATCATTTTTCTAAATATTTACTGGTATTGTATGATGGTTTATTAAAAACACACTTTTGATTATTTATTTATTTTTTCCTGTACTTCTAAGGAGACCACGGTAGTTTAGTTTGTATGGTCAAGCACTCGCAGCCGAAGTGTCGTGGATTCGAGTCCCGGTGCGGTTGAAGACCTGTCCAGTAGAGGGGACCAATGCACATTAAATATGTCGAGGCTCAATGTTCTCCCTTTGGTGTGGTATTTAGGAGATAATGTTGCAAGCCCTGATGTCGTCCTCGTCCCTTGGACGAGGTTTAAAATGATGAGGTCTGTCGTGCATAACCCTTCTTGTTATTTTACAGCAGTGTTTCTCCAACTGCGAGGCACACCCCCTTAAGGGGGCATGATAATCCTGCGTGCAGGGGTGCGAGCATATCAAAAAGATGAAAATAAAATATTTAAAATAATTATCAATTTACTGAAAGGATGCAAAAAATACATTCTGAAGTAATAAAAAAACAGACATTCACACTGAAAAAGATACTTATAAAGGTATCAGTACGTCAAAAAGTATATGGTGGTTAACTAAATTAAAAATAAGTTTAGTTACTTGTGACTTCCCTGGACTTGTCATATACAAAGTTTAATACTTAATACTTATCTTGATAATTTGTAGAGCACAATAAAAGGTCTGTTGTTGACAAATATATTATTGCTAATTATATGAGCCGTTTTCTTTGAAAGTGGTGCAAAAAGTCCATTTTTATGTAAAATTATCAAGATATTTGCCACTTTCAAAGTAGTTGTATTTGTAATTTTATTAACTACGTAAATTTATTCGACAAAATGAAGAATTTTTTGCGTAACTCTTCATAGATAAAAAGTTCATAACAGGTTGCATTCAATATTATAATAACTTTTTGTCAAAATTGGATTCACTCCACTGTTAAAGGAAACGGCGCGTATCTCATTAGCTAATTATATAGTGCTGATAGTAATTGCTAATAATAATTGTTAATATAATTAGTAACTATAATTACTAAATATATAATTTTTGCTATATATGTATACATATTCGGACCTCTATATAACGAAGGCACTAAATCCCGAAAAAAGTTCGTTACATGGAAATTTCGTTACATAGAGGTTCATCTTTTAATATACTTTATGAACCACGTACAACAAATATTTTAAGTTCATAAACACTATATATATTAAAAAGAAAGTAATTTTTCACACCTTTTGTAAATAAATATCTGTTCAATTTATATGTGTTTCCCATGAAAGAAAGAAAGAAAAACTGCAAAGAAAAAAAGAAAAAAGTATGTCAAGGAATACGCTGTATTTTTGACACTATGAAAATAATTTTATATTAAAATTTATGTATTTTAAGGACATTTTCTAAATTAAAGCATAAAAGTAATTTAAAGCCTACAGCAGTGCTTCTCAAACTTTCAATACTGGGGACCCAATTTTCAATCATAATTTTCATCGCCCCCCCTATATAATAATAATAATATATTGAATGCAATAATAATATACTTTGATGTTAAAGCTATAGTATGATCTTAATTATAAACCGTACAAATTAATAAAATAAGTATTAAATTTTTTTATATATGTTATTCTTAAATAATATATATTTTAAGTAAATTAATTTAAGTAATAGGTTAATTATGTTTTTTTTTCTTTCTCTAGTTTTTAAATTGAAACAGATTAATAAATGACATTCAATTAAAGATTTATTTCCTCCATCATCCATTTCTAAAAGTACAAATGTCATTAAAAACAGTCTAATCTATGTTGCTCTCTATCATATCCCTTACATCTGGCATTCTCGCGAACGTTCATGTGAGTCTGGGCAACCTAACGGACGTCTGCACAAAACATGAAAAACTCTAAGCTCGTACAATTAAACACTAACCTCGTATAATTCCAGTCAGTCTTGGCCGAGTCGATTAGCTACAGAATTTTTCTTGAATGTACATTTCATAATTCACGCGTTAATTGTAATTCTCGGTATTAAGTATTTAAGGCAGTGGATAAAAACAAAATCATAGATATATTTTTAAATCGCAGCGAACATTCGACAATAATAAAGCATCATCAAGTACACAGACGAGGGCAAATTGATAGCAAGTTACGAATGGGTTAGGGATCCATTTCAAATACTTCAGAAAGGCTCTTAACTACCGAAAAAGAGAACTTCTCTCTCATAGATTTCACATCCAGTGACGAAATTAAAAGGCAATTTTGTAATAATCACTCTTTGAATTCTGGGTAGAAGTGGATGCTGAATTTTCTGCACTGAAAACAAAAGCATTTCGTATACTATTATCATTTTCAACATCAGACCTTTGTGAATCCGGATTTTCTGCGATGGCTACTTTGAAGACGAAATACAGATTTCAACTAAATACCAAAAAATAACTCAGAGTGACAATTTCTAATTTTTAGCCTTCCTTTTTATCCTTTTTTTTTAGCCTTTCCATTATTATTGATATGATAGCTTAATTGTAAGGAGAGTAAAACCAAGTGCATGACAATGTATACAAAAATGTAAAATGATTTTATGAAATGAATGCTAACATCATAAATGGTTTTGAACAAACTGTAATTTTAAGCCTCGCAAAATTAGCACTTAGAATTAATGTTAAATAATAAAAAATAATGTAAAATTCCAATGATTAACAATTGTGTTACTTTTTAATATTTAAAGCGAGAAAACTTCAAAATGTTGCAGCCGGGGATCAGGTGGGCTTTCGATAATAACATTAATGGTCGCGAGGATTGACTCACTCCAATTTTTTTTATAATTATTTTTAATATACACGATAAAAATCACAATTTCAATGAATAATTTAACTAAGAGAAAACATACTTACCTATTTCAAGGATTTTTCAATGATAATTTGAGAAAAAGTCCAATAAAACTGAACTAAATTGTTCAAAATGTGCATGACCTCAATAAAAGACACAAATCACTATTACAGGAAAGTTATTTGCAAGCAAAACTATCACAATTTGTTCACTTTATTGTAGATTTAATATCCTTTGATGATCGACAAATATCCTGTTCAATTTTTCTTGCTAGTGTCTTTTTGACAGGGCGAAGTGCATCTTGCGGTACGCTTATGGCTTCATATTTTTCTTGATGGAGTTCTTATTGTAGCTATTGAAAATTTTCCTTTTCATATTGATTGCTTTTCTCAAATTTACTTTCGCTATCATGATCGATATGCATTATTTCAGCAAGTGTTTCTCTTGTTTTATCAGTTTCAATTTCCTTTCAGAGAGATCACACAAATGCCTATTTCTTTTTTCATATTCTGCTCATTTACATTTATAAACCATAATCAGTCGTACAACATCACAATTAAAACCACTAATTTATTTATAAAGGAAAATGCAGCATGTTCAAGAAAATATTTCTGAACAAAAGTGGTCGCGCCGGATTGATTGATTGAATATTAACGTCGCACTGTTCAGCTACACTAGGGCTTTTGGCGACGGACCACGTAATTTTGAACCATGGTCAAGTGACGTGGACGACACCTGAGCTGGCACCCCCTCTCCTAACTACCACACCACACCAACGGGAGGACGTTTCAGCTCTCGACAGATTTAACGTGCATCGCTGCCCTACACGACGGGTCTTTAGTGGTACTGGGCTCGAACCCGTGACAAAGCAAGCCACGGTCCGTGGTCGCGCCGGAAACTCGGTCAAAACAAGTACATTAAAATTCTAAAAAAATGTTTGCCACTCCAAAAAAAGAAGATACGCGTGATCAATTTATTTTAGTTCCCTGTTGAAGGATTCTCTGTCAAGATCATTGGTAACAAATAGTTTTCCCAAAATTACCAATTTCGTGATTCTGGGAGGACTTTGCGCAATGTTTCCGTGTTTATAGTGTATTCAATACAAAAATGGAAAAAAGTTCAAAAAAAAGAATTATGTAAAACGTTTTTCATTATGTATTATATCTTTTAGAATATTCATAAAAATAAATCTTGGCGAAATAAACCTTCTAAGTGCTCAGTATTCTTACCCCTATATCATAAAACTCTTTCACAATGAAAAAAAACGCAACAGAAGTATTTATATAATTTACAACTTCACTAAAAAAAAGGGACGCAGATAACTATACCATTAAGTTCGAAGGTTAGCAAAAATAATATTTTAGGTTTAAAGAGACATAATGAAAAATCTCTCATCGTGGGATTACAGCAAAGCAAACAAAATATTTTTTTTTTAGTTATAAGGTCAAAGATAGCTAATTAGCGTTCAAAGTAGAATCTTTTATTTTTGATGACGTTTTTTCACCAGATGATATATATAAATAATATCAATGTAAATCTGTATTTTTTATTATGTCAGAAATTATTTTGTTTGAAAATACCTGATTTTACGACGTTTCTTAAGTTTTCATTAAGTTTTTTCGTAACAATATCCTTAGGTCTTGTTTTGCAGACAGTTTCTAATTTTTAAACTTTAGAAGTTACTCTGAATTGGACAAATGATTTCTAAAACAGACAAAATAAAACTGTTTTTATGTTCTTAAACATGAAATTTATGTATTTTTATGTATGTAACAAGCTTCTCGCAAAGACAACAAGCATCACATTTAATGTATCATCTCAAACCTTTTTCTCAGAAACTATTAAACATAAAGACTCAAAATTTTATTTATATCTTAGTTAGACATTATATTTATACTCTGAAGTGAGTTTCTTTAAATAGTATAATTAGTTTTTTCAAAGACAAACTTTTAGTTCACCGAACAATTATTTTAATGAATTTATTAAAAATTGTCATTTTTTGTTATGATAACTGCTTTATATTTAAATGTTTTAAGAATACTTCAAAAATGTCACTTCAGTATACACAATTGCATTTAAGAAACATACACACAGTAAATTTACACAATTTTAAAGATATAAATTCTAGAAAACAGAAATTTTTTATAAAATAATCTTACCTTTGTATTAAATTTAATCCAAATTTTTTCTTAAATTATCACATAATTGTAACTTCAAGTATTTTTAAAATATTTTATAACTCTTTTCTTAGTCTTATAAAGTTTAAATAATTAGTAATAAGAACTAATTAAAACTAAAGTTAAAGTGAGGAACAGACTTAAGTTTAGGTAAAATCACTAAATATTAAAAATTAAAACCACTCTTCCGAATTTGGCATAGATTTTTTTTTGCATATCTAACACAGTTAAATTTACAGCTACTGTACAGGTATCTAATGCGTATTAATAAAAATAAATTGAGGCTTTGCAACTTTGCGCCAGATATATAAAGACACACACAATGTTTACATTTCTATCTGTCAAATGGGCGTGGTTCATAAGCTGATTATTTTTTTAAAATCATTTTAAAGTACTTCTGATTCATATAATGACTTGTATATTATATCAATGGAAAGCTCCCTATTTGGAGATTTTAGAAATATCAAAAACTCAAAATCGATTTTTAAAAGGTTATTACCCTACTGACTGCCTCAAATGTATTGAGCAAGAATTCGATGAATCATTATTTTGTAGCTTTTCTTGATTTTTTATAATAGCTGATAAGCTGTTTGGAGGAATACTAAATTTTAAAGAAATATCCTTTTTCTTGACATCTTTATCCACTTCCTGATGAATTATTATTATTTTTTTTATGCTGAAGCTTTTACTTTTTGTCATTTTCGTGCTACAAGAAACAAATTTTCCAGAACGATCATTCAACCCTACAAATGAATGGAGACTAATTCATATACACGCGGACACGAGACAACTTCACTAATGGTGAAAGGGGATATCAAAGATGTTTCTAGTGAACTGAACAATGGGGGTTAAAAGTAGCACTTTGATGAAATTTCCAGAATTCTATTGCTCTCGGCGAGTGAAGCACCTGATAGAATTAGTTTAAGATTTATGACCACTATAAAATGTGTTAAAATACAGAATAATGGGAACTGTAGAGAAATATACAATAAAAGTAGGGTGAAAGAAATTGATTCACAAGAGAAAAAGTTGGTTCTATAAAAAATGCACTTCGCTAATGGGAGGTTATTTTACGAAGAAAATCGTGAAATGTTTCTTGTTCCAGGAAAAAGCTCTAAATATTGAGATTCGTAATATGGAGGTTCAATTGTATTTTAAAAAGTACCTCAAAAGTTTCCTCGAGTTTGCAGCAAAACACGATGATGTTTGATTAATAATTTTGTGAGGGATTAGTCCCTCTTTCTTTCGCACCTAGAGATGTGGGAGGAAGGAAAGAATCATTAACCATAATCAGAAACAATCTATTTATTGATCTCACCAAATGGCAAAACTGATTCAATTCATTTCACCTAGAATAGATGTTCTCAGTCTAACAATATGGGTTTATAGCAAGGTACACGCATTACGAGGAAGACTAACACTATCGATCCTCTTATTACAAGATCAAATCTACTATTCCACTTAATTGAACACTTATTCAACCAGTGAACATTCGTCCCTTTAATGCTCTCCTCTATCAAATATTTGAAATACTCTATAAACTGTTATAATACCTCATCAGTAGCAATCTATTTTATTTCATCTCGTTTCTAGCTAGAAAACGTTGACTATATAGAGTAGACTTCATTTGACGGTCTTTCTTCTTTCACAGATTAGAAGAAGGTCATTTTACATACATAAACGACACATACTTTAAAAATAGGGAGAAAAAAGTTCGTTCTATAGAAAATGCACTTCCGTATAGGGAGGTTATTTTACGAAGAAAGTCATGAAATGTTCTGGGTTCCAGGAAAAAGTTCGCTCTGTAGAAAAATTCTCAATATAGAGGTTCGTAATACAGAGGTTCGTCTGTATATATATATATATCACGGTCGGCTGACGAGAGCTACATGAAACTTCACATTCCTCTTCTACACCTCAGCAACGGGAGAACTTTGCATTTTGTCAAATTTATAAAATGCATCTGCCCTTCGATACTCTTTAAAGACAATGGTGCAATCCATGAATCGACAAAAATAGTGCCAACCACAATCTTGTGACCATGACTATTTGGTAAACGTGTTGCCAATAAAAATCATTTGAAAAGCAATTATTTTTATTTTAAAAAAGTATTAAAAGAGGAGTATTATATAAAATTTTAAGAGGAACCGGTTTAAAATCGCGAGCCTCTTGGTGGATGAACTCGTTATTCCTGGATAAGAAAACATAACACAACCACCTACAATCTACCACCTAATTTCACCCAATCACCTACATGAAAATATTTTAGAATTCTCTCTGTCTTAGAAAAAAAAGGAGTAATATCTCCCAAGTGTATATGTATGGTCTCTTTTCTGAACGCAGTTTCCTTTTGTCTCGAGTTGGAATAATGTTACATGAAAGTGCTGAGTGCTCTTTCATCACGGGCTTTTGCGGTTTTTCAGCAAGGGGATTATTAGCCACTTCTCCAGATGATACAGTTTCTTAGATATGGAAGAAAATATTTTCTTTTGAGTGAAAGGAAAAAACGCCAAGTTTATTAAAAGTAAAAAGATAGAAAAACAGATGGAATAAAAAAAACCCAAGTCGACTTGTTAAAAAAGTATTTCGTTATAATTCTTGCTTTATATTCAAATTTTGAATACCTACTTAGTGAATGTTTAAAGTTGATCAATTACTTATAACGCGACTCTTACAGACAGATAACTCATGTTTAGGTTTAGTAAAAAGTTCCAGTAAATATTGCGAAAAACTTATTTTCGGCATTAGCGAACAATCCCAAATACAGGTATCCCATACATCAGAGGCGTAGCTACCGCCGTATCAACCTTATCAATGATACGGGGCCCCTAAACTTCAGGGGCCCCAAGATGTGTAACTACAGTACCACTGACGTCTTTCATTTCTTAAAAAGTGCCTCGAAGCAGTTTTGAAACGGAGCGCACTCAGAAATAGCTACGCCAGTGAGATACAGATACCGCTTTTAGGGCATTGGTTATGTACTCCCAACGAGAAATTTGTGGGACTGCGCAGAATCTGGTGAATATTTTTGGGAAACCATGCATTCAATTTATATTACATTCACTAATTCAAATTGTGATATCCCCTCCGTTGGGGATACCCTCTCTCCATCATACACGCGATCAACGTCTGAGGGAATGAAAAATGAACCACTAAACTCGGTCATAATGAAATTAGTTTATTATGATCTTAATTTATATGCAATACAACAACAATACTAGTCTAGGAGGATAAAGATCAATAGTGATGAGACGCAAAACGTATTACTCATAAATAGCGCAATTAACCACGGAATCTATATTTATAGATTAATTCCTAACTTAATAGTATCCGCTCTATCCTTATAGTTTAAATGAACAAGCTTACTGCTATTTCCTGGGAAATCAGCTAAAACAATACTCCTCTGGTCTCGGACCCACTTATGATTCACTGGACTGACACTGCTAGACGGCTCACAGAATTAAGAGTCTTCTCCTAGAACTTTATCTCACTTCACTTAGCTTACTTAGCTCTCAGAGCTTCACTAAAAGTCCTCGTGAATGCTAAAATTCCAATATATATGATTCCTAATCTGCATAAACACACTTTCTTCTTGGTTTGTTTGGAAAGAATTGCCATTCTGGCCCCAAAGAAATTCCCAGAGGACAATTAGTAGAAGTACCGATAAAGCCCCGTCACAAAATTAACTATTCGATGGAGTAAGTGAACGTCTCACTATTTTACTCGAGGGCTTTTGGCGACGGACCTCGTTATTTTGAACCAAACTTTTAGGTGGATGCCTCCTTCATGAAATTTAATGAGCCTCCTTTAGCTAAGTACACATCATTTTGTCTTAAAGGAGTACAGCTCACGAAAAGTTAATAAAAATAATGAATCCGTTAAATACTTTTTTGAAACAAATACAATATTTACAATTGCTTAGTTGTATTCAGTCGAGATCCGAAATACGAACTGAGTTCCTTTGTAAGGAGTCCTAATGAATTAGCAAATCCAGATCAAAGTTTTTGTATTCCCCAATTGTTGCTGGATAATACTTAAATATTTCGAAAGTTTAAATCCTACTTAAAATACCGCTCCAACAATTAAATAGTATTCTTCTTCTATTATAACTACTCTGGTTTAAAGCCAGAATTTTTATCCGAAAATCTTTCTTAGGGCTACGAGACATCAAAGGAGATTTTATTTTCTTTTTGCATCTGATTAAAGATTTCTCATTTAAATTCAATGCACATTGGTATAAGAATTGGTAATATTTCACGGGAATCTAATTTCATCAAAATGATCTTTTAGACATTGTGGATAAAATTGACTATTCTACACAGTTAGAAAGTTAAAAGAATTTTTTACCAATTTTTATTGATAAGAATCGTCACACTTAGTAATTCGAACTATATTATATTTTTACAAGTCAGATAATTATGAACGAGGTTTCTTTACTCACGTTGTAAATACATCTGGGTCAAAAATTTAAAAGAGTTTCTTTTCTAAGAATTTAAGACTACGCTTGGAACCATGATTTAGAAAAGTCGCATAAATGAATCAATTTTTTGATATTTAGTGTCCCCTGAATTAGAATATACGTATAAAATGGTCTTAAGAAAATTACTACTGTCAAAAATTACTTGAATGTCATTTTTTTGCAAATTTTCAAAACATTCTCCTTTTCAGGAAATTCTTTTATGATAATAAAATGTTGTTTATATATAAGGGGTCTCGGTGGTACTAATTTTGTCTCGAGGGATGAAAATACAAACAATTTTCAAACAGGCATAATTCTTTTAAATTTAAATTAAATATATATAATTCGAATCTTTTACACTTTATTTTAAAAGGATTTTAGTTTGGTTTAAAAAAAGTACAAAATGCTTGAAATATAATCATAATTTGAAAAATTACAAGCTTATGAATATAATAAATAATTTTGAAATAAATATTAATTAATTTTAGCGTTGCGCAAGCTATTTTCTAAAATAATAGCTCTAACTACTAGAAATCAGTTGATTTATAAAGTTAAATGTATTCTTAATACACATTGGAGTACTTTTATATAAATAGAATAATAAATTATATTTAAAAAAAATAACATTTTCAATTTTTTTTAAATTTCAATATTTTTCAAATATTTTGAAATACAAAAGATAATATTATTCTTAAATTAGTAGGGTTTATAAGGGAATGATACATTTTATAGTTTTACTAAGTTTTATACATCAAAGGATACTATTTTAGAAAAAGCTGTGCGCAACGCTAAAACTATTTAATATTTATTACAAAATTTTTTCTTACTTTCATATGCTTATAATTTTTAAAATTATAATTTGATTACAAACATTTGTATTTTTTGAAACCGTAATTCTTTGTAAATAATGTGTAAAAGATTCGAATTAATTTATTTAAATTTAAAAGAATTATGCCTGTTTGAAAATTTTTCACGGTACACGGTCACCACTTGTGTTGATCCGCGGCACCATGACATCCTGCAAGCACATGTGTTGCCACTCATGCAACGGATCACAGGAGCCATTTTTCAACAAGAGAATGCTCGGCCTCTCACGACAAGGGTGTCACAAGTCTGTCTCCCCACTGTGTTATCCTCCGATTTGTGTCCATTAGAGCATATCTGGGAAGGCGAGTTGGGCATCCCATGAAGTTTGAACAAACTAGAGGCACAGTTACAAAAAATATGGAACAAAAAGTCTCAAGACATCCGACAGAACTTGTATGCCTCAATGACCGAACGTATCGCATTGTGCATTCGCGCTAGAGGGGGTTCAACAGGGTACTAAATCCTCTTTTCTTTTGCCTTTATCTCTGAAATAAATGATCCTTTTTCTTTGATTTTCTAATCATTTACTTATATCAAAGTAGTCATTACGTATGTAAAATTTCGTTTCATTTTGATGACTCCTTCTTGGTGCGCTAATTTATTTGTCCTTGAGTGTATTACACTCTTGAACGGTGCTTATCAAACTTCAAATGTTTGCGACCCAATTTGTATTCATAATATTCTTGGCGCCACCCTCACACAATAATAATGTATTCAATTCAATAATACTTTGACGCTAAAGCTACAATACGACTTTTTTTAATTATAAACTGTACAAATTATCAAGATAAGTTTTAAATTTTTGTATAATTTTGTTTATGAGAAGCTCATGGGGTCACTAGTAATAATTAAACTTGTTCTTCACGTAGTATTGATTAATTAATGATTAAATACATTGTGCATTACTGATTCATTATTAAGTATATTATATCAATGCAAATGTATATTTTTTATTTTTCAGAACGTATACTGTTTTCATTCCTTTCAGTAAATTAAGAATATTTGATATAGGCTCGTGTTACCCCTCCCTGGCAGGATACGGGAGGATGCGAGCGCCTCACAGTTCAAGAAACTCTGCTCTGAGGAAATATGACTGCATTCGAATCACGTGACGCCCAGAGGTCGTAGTGCAATTTTTTGGGTGCACAGATCATATGCAGACTACAGTGGCGCATGCATGTAGTCTAGTTTGTATCTCAGAGATGACACTGTAACGGATTTTAAAAGAAAATGTAGACATGTAATATTCATAAACCACTTCATGCGACGCCAGTGGAAAAATATTTTTGCACATTTTAGGTTGGTGTATTTCCACACACAATTCCTCCACCTAGTATCAAAAACAAACTGAAAAGATGAAGAAAATATACTTTGATTTCTGAATATATATTGCACGGTAGGTGCTGAAGGCTGTGCAGGTTCTCGGGAACTCTGTTCGCGCCCTTCCGCCTCTCCCGAACTTCAAGTGAAAGCATGAGTCCATTTCCCAATGCATATTTTCTTTACTAAAATGGTTTTTTTAAAAAAGTGCTGTGTTGAATGCTGGAGGAAAAATAAACTAACTATAGAGCTGTGCAAAAAGTGTGGTTTTTCTGTTCGGTTAGAAGTATAACTCCATACGTGTACAAGGAAATCAATTATAGTGAGTTCATTCTTTCATTAACATGTATGCAAATCTTCAATGAGAAAATATCTTTTCATTAATTTTAAGGTGCAAATTTGATATCGGAGTGTTATGGGCCAAATGGTTGTTTCTGTTCAACAAGATGGGTGATAACTTTATAATATGGTAATCTTGATTTTCGTACCGTATTGTAAGATGGTTGCCACGGGGATGACATATATTACAATTAATTTTTATTGTTTTTCTCCGCTGTAACCCTATTAATTTAAGACGGTTTTAGTTCAATTTCTTTAAGAATTTAACCATTTTCATTGGAAATGTTCTTTAAGCTATAACTAGTTTTCTGATGTAATTTGTGCCATTTTCGATATGCATATTTAAAATATCATTGGTGAGTACCAGACAATTTTTGCCAAAGAGTAGGATGGCTGTGTTTTTAATTATTGATGCCAATTACGAATTTCTACATTATTTTACGTTTAAATAATGCATTTTTAAACGTTTCTTCTTCTTCTTGTTGTTGTTCTCGTGTCCATGAATAAAGGCAGTAGATATCACTAAATTCCGCCGAAAGTCTTGATCACTGCCTCTGCTATTCTAGGAGCATCAGGGCTGTACAGGATTTTCCGCTAAGATTCCCTCAGAGGGACCATTCCCATTTTTAGTAACTTTGTTGCGACGATAGTAAGCTTGTTAGATTTTTGGAATGTTGGAAGTTATCAGTAATTATTGAAATATATTCATTACTGATTAATTTAATTATATATATTATGTAATGATTTTATGCATAATATAATATAGTTATATGATACAATTTTTTAATATAATAATAATAATATTATTATTATATCTGTAATATTACACTGTTGGTCACACAAAATGCAACAACCTGAAGAAAGCATGTAAAGTTGACATCATGCGTTGACGGTGATGAAATATGGAAATCATTAGCATTGAAACGCAGACGCACTTCACAGGTGACCTTAGCACCACCCGCAAGTGCGGGGAGAACAGATTGGCGATTTGAAGTATGACAATTTTTCTTTTCGTAAGCATTTTACCTTTGCCTCGTGGAAGGCATCGAGCGTCTTTTGACCAAGTTTCTGAATTCAATCGAAGACGAATAGTAGCTAATACGGATTGCGGAGTATCCGTCAGAAAATTTGGTCAACGTGTTGAGGGAAACCAAGCATTTGTGATGCGAAACTGTCATAACTAGATGCAGGAAGAAACGACGGACCAACGGGGCCGATCACACCCACCTCGTTGCACTACTGCCCGTAATCATAGGGGGAATATTGCATGGCATTTATGGACTATGCAGCCATATCACGAACCATTGCACAACAGATTCAGCCTCTTACTTATCCTTCGGTGTCCGCTCGTACCATTCGACGCCTTTTTCAGCAGAGTGAATTGTCCGCAGAACATCCATTGCTTTTCTTACCCCTGACTGGAAAACACAGACATTTGCGCCCACAATTGGGCAATAAACGGCGGATATGGACAATGGAATGGAGCGACATTGTGTATACTCACGAACCCCGTTTCTGCTTACAACATCCGGATGGTCGGATTCGAATGTGGAGACACCGTGGTGAGAGGCTACTGAAGTGTTGCGTTGAGCATCGCCACACAAAAATTAATGTCATAGTGGTAAAAGCGGGGGAGCTTTGTAATACATTTTTACACTATCTCAGCATTTCGGAATAGAACTAGTAAGAAATTATAACAATTAATTCTAACAAGAAAAACACGCTTTTACCCCAATGAGATTAATTTTCTCGTTAATCGTTTCATTCTTATATTAAGAATTATTTTTTACTTTTTAGTTCGATTTAACATAAAAGCGTGTTTTTAATTTTTTTAACTGTAATTTATTTTTTGATAACTTTTTGTCATTCCTGATATTGCAATCTTTTTCACTAAAATAAAAAATCCAATGTTGTGGACACAAAACAAATAATTTTGTCGGATGTATTATAATAACTTTTCCTTTTTCTTTGTTTTTTTGTATGAAATGAAACAACCCACTAGAAATTTCTCTCTTCTTTCTTCCTCTCAAATATCCGGGATAACTATTATCAAAAACCATCTGGGGCCACATCACATGGCTGAAAAAACTTTGAGAGCAATTTTAAACGATTTTAGGAGTTTTTGTAATTTTCTGAATTTTTTAGGCTTTTCAAAAAGTCTAGACAAAACATCTCCACACTTACATTTCAGTAAAAAAAAGCAGAATAAGAAGGAATGCATAAAATTCAGACATTTAATTCATATAAAACAACAACAAAATAAAGTAGTATATTTTAGAAGGTATTTGAAATGGTATCGTAGAAGTATTTCTTATGAAAGTATTACTTACATTGAAAACTATAAATCATTATACGAGAGATATACCATCCAAGAAAAATTTATAAATCCATACATATTTATCTTTTTTAAAATTTTCCAAACTTGCTCACATAAGTGAATTTTTGTTTTGTACAAGAAATTCGAGTAAAACTTTTAAAGATCTTTTTCCTTCCTTGTATTTTTTATAGCAAACAAAATATTATTTTTTGAAAAATCGTGCGTCTCTATGTACTTGTCTTACAAATACAGCTGCGGGTCGGTGTTTTTACCATTGTAAACCTTGAGCATTCCCAGGGAGCTGGTATCTCTGTTTAGTATGGCGCCATATTGGTGGTATACCTATCATCACAAGTAATTTTGACTCCCAGTTCCCTCCCCTCGAAAAGGAGGCACCTGAGCTCTGACGATACGAAATAGTACTAAACATTTAATTTTTCCAAGAACATCTACGCCAAACAGGTACTCAAGGGATCTTTTTCATGCCACCTTTTCATACAGCATGGACGCTTTCGATTTTTTTGTATCATGAAAATTCACTGATATGGGCCGGTGTCGAACCCTCAATCATGAGCTTACAAGGTCAACGCCTAAACCACTACTCCACCCTGCTAGCCGTTTATATATATATATATATATATATATATATATATATATATATATATATATATATATATATATATATATATATATATATATATATATATATATATATATATATATATTATTAAATTATAGTTCAAAAAGTTTAGTTTAATTCAAAAAAAGTTTTCTTTAAAAATTTTTAAGGTCAAAATTGTCTATTTTAAACCACCTAATAGTATATCGGTGAAAAAAGTGTTTGAATCCGAAACCGGTTAGACGGGTTTTTGTTAAAATTTACCCAACCATAAACATGAATTTTCCAGAAAACCGAAAGTCAATTATGGACTATTTTCTAATTCGTAAATAATTGTATTTTTCTACTGTTATTAATTAACTATATACATTGTAATTTATTTTAATTCAAATAAATTGTACTCATTGTACAAAAAAATGAGTAATGTTTAAATAGTAAAAAAAAGTATTATACCCAGAAGTAAGAGGATTTTGAGTGTCACAATAATTTTAACGATATTAACAAACAAAGAGAGTTTTTTCGATAGGTGAAAATTTCTGTACCAATATACTTTTCCCCATGAAATATAAAATTTAGATTTATTAGTTTTTCCTAAATAATATTTAGTAATAAAGGTTTCACATATAAGCTATGTTTTATTTTACTTTTGGTTCTTAAGTACTATCACAACCTGCCAACTTTAAAGATAACTCACCCAATTGGCGACCACCATTCCGTCCGCATCATAGGAGCTGAATCGGCAACACTGCACTTCGTTTTCTATTCTCTACTTGTCTCCATTGCAAGCCTAATCATTCGTTAATATGGCACGCTCGAATACCAAAATGGGAATCTGGAATTTACCGAATTTTTATATTATAATAATTATCATTAATAAATAGCATAATATCAAATTAAAATAATAAAATTAAAAAATACAAGTTAGTTATTCAATTCCTACCATTAGCTCACTCTCTATATATACACACTGCTGTTTGTAACCTCTTTGAGACCAATGGCATAAAATCGTGGAAAGAGGAACTATGGAACAGTATATACACTGGTGTGAAAAAATTAAGGACGAGACGGTTTTTTCTATATAACTTTGTACAAAAGCTTTCGAAATCAACACATTTAATACCGTAAGATCCCCAATACGTAAGGACATGTGTAATGTAAGCAACACTTACTAAAAGAGAAATCAGAGGGATAAAAAGAAGCTTGATTGAAAACGTAGCATGGAGCGCAATGCGACTGAAGGCCGAAACATCCCTGTGATGGGTGTCCAGCAAAAAACATCCGGGCTTTAGTAGGGGATATGATCTCCCCTGACTGCTAGGCCGGTTTCACAGCGTCTGTCCATGCTGAGAATGAGGATGTCAATGAGTTGTTGAGGCATTGCTGCCCATTCGTCTTGCAGCACCAATCGAAAATCCCGAATCGTTACTGGTGGTAAGGTACGAGCTGCCAAGCGTCTGCCTAGAAAATCCCATACATGCTCGATAGGATTGAGATCCGGAGATCGTGCCAGCCAATCCATACGTTCAATATCCTCACTCTCTAAGAGCTGTTCGGCAGCTACTGTGCGATGACATGGTGCATTGTCGTCCATGAAAAGGAACTGCAGACCCATAGCACCTCTAAAAAGACGCACATGTGGAAGAAGAATCTCTTTACAATAACGGGTCCCGTTGACTGAACCTGCGTCGAAGATGTGAAGGTCTGTACGACTACCAAGCATGATGCCTCCCCAAACGAGAACACTGCGACCTCCATACCTGTCCCTTTCAGTGATGTTCGAGGGATGATTGCGGCTTCCCCGCACTCTCCAGATGAGTATGCGATGAGAATCGCTACTCAAACTGAATCTGCTCTCATCTGTAAAAAGTGCTCGTCCCCATTCATTGTCTCTCCAATTTCGGTGTTCCCGGCACCACAGAGAACGCCTCCGATGGGCAGGCGTTAAAGGTACACACCGTACAGGGCGTCGTGCAAACAGACCACCACCGTGCAGTCTTCTGGCCACGGTAAAACGCGATATCGGTCGTCCAGTCACCTGTGTCGTGTGTCTAGCGATTTCTCCCGCTGTCTGCCGCCTGTTTCTTCTGGCCTGTAAGACAATGTACCGGTCATCTGCGGGTGTGGTTCCTCGTGGACGACCACTACTGAACCACCGGATAGCTGTTCCTGTAGTTTGAAATTGTCTCCAAAGTCGTAAAACGATGCTGTCAGCAATTCCGAACTCTGCAGCCACACTTGTCACACTGCGGCCTTCCTCCAACTTCCCAATGATTCGACCTCGGGTAAAAGCATCCAGATGTCGTCTAACAGATTGATTATTCGCCATTTCTCGCTGAGGCAGCAACTCGGTGTGATTTTAACTGCTATACGGCGTGCAATCTCTTTGCCAGAAATACTGATCTTACACCGACAACATGCTTTATACTACACTCCCCCATTACGTCTACCTGCATATCTGCGCATGTGCTACCGTACATCACCTTGCTTATTCTCCTGAGTGGTCTTTCTGTCCACTCTGCCTCTTCGTTCAGCTGATATGCTAATTTTTCGACTTCATCCTTAATTTTTGCACACCAGTGTACACTTCTATTTGTAAAGAAAGGATGCGTAGAACCCCACGCGATAAAAATGAAACTTCTTTGGCGACTTTGGAACAATGATTATTTTACCTGATATTCTAAACTGACCGTGTACATGTCTCAATCACCTAATTTGCATGAAATGATTCTTTCTGATACCAAATCCAAAGTAGAAAGATGTCCTGGAATCTCTGGGTATACAAAACCATTATATTTTGATAAATTCGGTATACGTTTCCTTTTTAAACTTTGTCGGCAATTGTAGAACGCTTTAATGTGTCTTCTAAATTAATTCCCGGTAAAATATTTTTGGGCTCAACAACAGGCATTCTCAAATCTTCTCTATAAGCCAAAATCTATCACAAATTGAACGCCCGTGACCGAAAGGATTATCAACGAATCCCCTTTGAAAATCTTTGCGAACATTTTTATGGGAATCATAGTCTTTGTAATGTGAGATAGAATTTATTATCAATTTACATGCATCAATTCCAACATGCACTAAACTTGTTTAGGGCTCTGTAGTTAATGGCACAGGGTGATTCGCAAAGTCCATATTAATCTGTGCTGTCATTAGAAGAGTCTCAATAGCATTCCTATCCCTTATAAACTGGGTATTAAGAGAGTATTTTCCAGTGTTGTTTTTCCGTGTTCGATATTCTCTCTTGTATTTAGGGGGAGATTTGACAGTAGTCCTTGATGAATTTGAACTTTTATTCTGTTCTTTCTTTTTTTTGTCACTTTTTCGACTAGACTAGCTGCAAGTTTTTATTTTCTTTTTCTTTCACGAAACTCTTCTCCTCTTCATGCATTCGATTTAGGCATTCTGAGTAGAATTATAAATAATAATTCAACACAAAGAACAACTTAAAGAAAAATTAGCCGCCGAACACATCACCATATAGCTAACAATCTAAGGAAATATTTCAAAAAAGCACGCTTTTGCTGCGAGAATTATTCTGTCTACACCGTAATGCACTCACTACAACTCATACAGCCGTTGATAGATGTTCCCGAGTATGGGGGGAAAAGACCCCCAATCGCGGAAGGTGGGTAAGTTGGGCAGTCGGAGAGGTGTGCAATCATCTAACTTTTTTACGGATATAATGCAAGGTACATGTTGTCCCCGCTCCCCCTTTTCCTTCTACTCGCTATCCAGTCACCATGGTGAAGATTGGGGGGAAGACTACTTCCGTTCGCTTTTTTTACCCTAACTTAAAACTGGGCAAATTTCTCTTTCACTCTCGAACGGAAAGAACTTTCACTTCGAAAACGCAACACTATGAAGGAATCATCAGAATTAAATGAACTTTGCAGCAAATATAGATTATAAGATGTTACGTAAAATAGTTAAGTTTAAGAGCCATCACGCATGCGTGGCGTATGCAGTGGCCTGGAACGGATGCTGAAAGCGTATAAATAGAGGGCTGTAGCGGAAAAGAGTGAATGATTATTTGATAGTGGCGAACGTTTAGTGAGATCTAAGTGTGCCTCCGAGACGAAATAAGAAGACATTTCAACAACGGGATCAGTTGGAACGGGGAGGATTATCGGTCTTCGAGAAGAAGGTTTTTAAAATCGGGTTATTGGAGCTCGTGTGAAGCAGAACATTTCCACAGTAATGTGAGTTTAATGTGAGCGTCATTTACTCGTACTCTTACAAGTCGCTTGCTCACTAAATTTCATTTAATTCTGATAATTCCTTCATGGTGTTGCATTTTTTACAAACAGCAGTTTATTTATCTTGGTCAAATTTTAATCGTTAATAAAAATACTTTCTATTCATTCAATCAAATTCAACTAAATATTTTTAAACTTTTACTGGATGACTCTTGATATTAATACAGTTTTTTCAAATATTAATTTATTAATTAAATTAAATTAAATTAATTATCGGTTTTTGACGCCAACTTAGACTTGTCTCCATTGTTGTAATAATGGAATTGTTAAAACAATGATAGAAGTTGGTGTCGAAAACCGGTTTTTCAGCAAAACTAGCCAAACCAATTGTTACAACGCAAACAAACCATGCTCTTTTTTTAATTTCAACTATTAGTTGAATCTCTTCCTATATATATATATCTATATATATTTATCTTGTTCAAATTTTTTCAATCGTTTACAAAATATATTTTATTTATCCATTCAAAGTAGGAATTGGCTTAATTTTTTTACATTACTTGTGTTTCTTTATATTATTACATATTTATAATTAATTTTACATAATAATATTTTTTCAAATACGTACTCGCAAAGCCCGCCATTCGGAGTGATCCGTTTTTCAGAATTCGTGCAGTTTCATTCAATGTCACCAACAGAGTTGCAAACCTACTTACAACTCTATTCTTTTTACATAATAAATCATTCATGATAAAGTTTTATTTTTATTTTATATATATATTTTAAATAAATTGTAATTTTAGTTGCCAAATTTTTAGTTTTATTTTCCTTTATTTACCTTGACTTATAACTCTGCTATATTCAAGGTAGATGTTATTAGATATTTATAGAAACTGCGTAGTTACTTTTTACACTTAAATAATAAAAAAAATAAAGTAAAAACTGGATTCTCTCTCTCTCTCTCTTTAACACGACAACCCACCCCCCGAAAAACCGTGATTTGAAGTTTTATCGAGTTTTTACAAATGCTATCAGAAATATACTTTTGTTTTAAAGGTATCTATAAAAAAAATCTTAGCTTGGCTGCATTCGCTTCTCAATTATGGCTTGGCGATTAAATAGCATTGCTCCACGCGTATGTTACCTATAAACAAGTGTAATATAAGAAAAATTTTTAAGTCAATTCCTACTTAGATCAACCAAGAAAAATTTTATTTTAGCTGCTTTTTATTAAATAGTTACAATTAATATAAATATGCATATACATATGATATAATCAAAACATTAATTGTGGTCATTAATTTGTATTAATTATCATTAAAGTATCGTATTGTTATCCTAAGCAATCGTATATATAAAACATCAGTTCTACAAAATGCCTTAAAACTTGAGAAAAATCCTTTTCAAGTTTTGACACAAATCGCCAAAAGGGTCGCTAAGTCACCAAAATGATGCCAACGTTGCTGTATTTATAATTCTTTAAATAATCTGTTTCAATCAAGTAGTTTTTATTAATTACAATTAAACTACTATATTGTCATCCAAAATACTCATGTCTATAAAATTTCAGCTCATTGGAGCGCTTTAAAATACATTCTATTAACGATTGAAAATACCACCAAGATAAATAAATAAATAAATACATAGAGAGTGTGAGCTAATTGTAGGAATTGAAAAAGAAAAAAAAATATTTCCTCTTCACTGGCAAAGTAAAAAGATAGTTCTATTGAGAACACTCACTCACACTTTGCTGGATAATATATCCATTTATTTACAAAAAAATATAATTTGCCTAAATGTTAAAATATATCTTGAGTACATTCATCTTTTGAGAATTATTTTAAATAAGAATCGGTAGGGGGGCACCTCCTATCCGCCTAACTGCGGACCAGCCCCCATTGCACAAAGTTGGCATTATTTTTACGATCATTTTTCTCGTCTTGACGATCATATTGGGGACCATTTTTAGTAACTTGGCCACCGTGCGGAGAAAATTACTGGAGAAATCTATATCATCATTATTTATGACGTAAGTGGATTTTTTGAAAAAGCCTTGGGAAGTGCGGGGGGAGGCACAGGACAATCACGAGGGCGCAGGCCAATTGTTATTTGAACTCCTCTTCAGCTAAATTTAACATTTCGCTAACCATTTTTACTATTTATACTTTGTGTACAAATACATTTATCACAACATCACAGAAAACTCTCTTTTATATAATGAAATATTTGATTTTGTAAATTTGTCTAAAATATGCTTTACAAGTTTTCAATTTAACTTGGTTTACTGTTACAAGATCAGATTCAAACATATTATTAAAAGGTACACTTTTAAGCATGAAATGTGCTATGATTTTATTATACATTGCTTTGAAAATTTATCTAAGCGATAATTAAATTTATGTTATGCAATACAGTGTTTAAAATACATGCACTAATAAATATACATGTAAAGAAACTATTAGAACAAACAAAAAAAATATTTTCAAACCCCGAGAAAAAAATTGAAATTTCAGAAAATTATTCATTTTTTCTAATTAATGTGCTTGATTTTATTCGAATTGAATTCTTAAACTTTAAAAAGTATTTTCGCGTAAATATCCAGTAGTCTTAGCTAATCCGTTTAAGTCTCTTTGCCTATTCATTGATTGTAAATGAACGTCACGAGGACTACAAGAAAGGGCCTCGCAATTATGAACCTTGATCAAGTGACGAGGATGACACTTAAGTTAGCACCTCACTCTCCAAAATTTCACACCCCACCAATCTCAATTTTTGGGTCTCGGCATATTTAGTGGCTGCTGCAACTTAGTGGTTATGGTCACGTGGGCAGAGTGTCTTGGGTTTGAGTCCTGGTGTCAATGAAGATCCGTGTAGAGGAGGCGATTTCGCATTAAATCTGTTAAGGCCAAAAGATGCCAGATGAGGTGCCATCCTCGTCACCTTACCGTGGATCAAAGTTACTGGGTTCGTTGTCAATACCTCTCTCATGTTGCTTTAGAGCACAACGTAAATTAAAATCAAATCAAATCAAATTTGTCAAAAATAGTCACGGTTTATCTTTGCTTCCAACTTCTCGTATTTTCTTTTTTGTGAATTCGGCAATCTAGTGGTTATTAGTGGTCACGAGCTCGTGGCCGGAGTATCAGGGGCTCAAATCTCGGTGATACTCAGGACTCATCATGTAGATGACTTTTTTCACGTTCAAACTGTTGAGCCTGAATATTCTCCCTTTGGTGTGATGTCGTAGTTAGGAGGGAGAATTGTCATGAGAGGTGTCGTTCTCGTCGCTCGACCGAAATTTAAAATGACGAGATCCGTTACTAATAGCCCTCAAATTACTTTAAAGTAAAACGTTAATTTTTACTCCCACTCACTTGACAGATGTAACGCGCATCAGCTCCTCTACATGGTGGGTCTTTAGAGCACCAGGACTCGAACTCGTGATTCGACCGCACTAGCCACGAGTTTCCGATCATAACTGCTACCACTAAAGACCCGCCGTGTAGGGCAGCGATGCACGTTAAATCTGTCGAGAGCTGAAACGTCCTCCCGTTGGTGTGGTGTGGTAGTTAGGAGAGGGGAGTGCCAGCTCAGGTGTCGTCCACGTCACTTGACCATGGTTCAAAATTACGTGGTCCGTCGCCAAAAGCCCTAGTGTAGCTGAACAGTGCAACGTTAATATTAAATCAATCAATCAATCAATCTGATCATAACTGCACTAATGTTAACTTAGTGTAATGGCTACTAAGTAGTAATATGGCCGACATTGATAATTGCCGTAAAATCTTTGTGTATAAAAAGTATCGCGCGCGCGGTGTAGACCTCGCATCTATACATTCAGGCTATACATATTTTTTTTCATTTTTATGTATATTTACCGTATAACGCACCCCCCTCAGTTTCATGCAATACCTTAAATGAACATGTGAAATTCTCTTATGTTTTCAAGTCATTTATTGAAAGTATTATCTAAAGCTTTTGAAAAAATAGTACACTTTTAGAATTATCATCCTCTCTAAATGCATAGGGTATGCCATTTCTTTTTAAATATACAGTACTTCAATGTATGCAAATGTCTAATTTTTCTGGCGTATGGCACTCACCCGTAAATTTCAATCTTATTTTTGTACACTATAAAAGCGCGTTATACTCCGGATTTTACGGTGCATGACATATTATTACAAAATCTATTAAGAATCCAATACCAAACAGAGGAGAACGAAAAACAATATTCTATCAATTTGTTATTGAATTCTTTGAAAATAAAAATCGTATTCTTAGGAAATATATTCAATTTAGTGAAAAGTACTGTTCAGAGATGTTGTTTTGATATTAAGTGAAAATAAATGAATTTCCTCAAGAAACTGACATTCAAACTGAAAAAAAGCAAGACTGCTATTTTTGAAAAGCATACCATCATACAATTCCTCGTCCTGAAAAGACAGAAAGAAAAGAAGCATTTGTTTTCATGTTCTTTGTCTGTAGTCTGTCTTCCTTTTATACTGATGGTTTTAACGGTCCATCTGTCAATAGGTGATGTCCATTTTGAAGATTTACGACCATAAATATGAAAATCCCACAGGCAAACAAACGTGCTTTTCACAAGTCATCGATTCATCATCATTTTGTCAAATAGACATTCATGTGTATGAAAGAATACACATCAAAGAGTAACATAGCAAAGCATCTATCACTGAGAAATTTGGCCAGAAGCTTGCACAGGTATCGTAAATTCTAGAACAAAAATAAATTAGGTTTCAAATTCTGTCCCATTTTGTTTATTTGAGGAAATGAACTAATGCATAATCCCCATAAAAAACATGCACCGTATGGCCGTTTCTAACCTCTCCGGCGCCCTGGGCACTTCAAATTGCTGCGCCCCATATACTTCTATTTCCAGAGCCCCACCCCCTACCTTCAGTTCATATCTTGCCAAATTTGGTTTGGGAGGGATTTTCCCTCAACTCTCTCACTCTTTTGCCTTTCTTTGTTTTTGCTGTTTGGAGAGTCTTAACTAGGATGGCGATTCTTTATGAAGAAGATCCTGAGATGAATCGATTCACAAAATAATCGAGGTCTGAAAGATCGATTTCTAAAAAATAGATTTTTTTTCAAGTATGTATTTACAATGTAAATATAAATCCATTTTATGAAAAACAAGAAAGATACTATAATATAAACGTTCTCTTATCAGTAAAATAAGGGAATTTTTCAGTTCATGGAATTCGACAATTACAATTATTTAGTACCATATCAAAGTACCAGGTATAAATGAAGACATTTATTTTCTTAATATATTTGTTGCATTCATAAGTTTAGAAAATAGACAGTATTGCTTAAAGTTCCCAATGCTTGATACATGAACATTTAAAAACAATAGTTTGCCCCGCCTACTGGGATCCAAGCGGTTCCGCTCATCACTTGCGATGTTGCCGGCAATCGAGAAAATGCGCTCACAAGGAACAAATGATCCCACGATACTCATATACATCATGGCTATTGAGTGAACGGGATGATAAATAAAATTATTTTGTTATTGCGAGTAAATTAATCATTTAACCGCCAACACCGTAATATAACGTGTTATAAAGATAGTACATTCAAATAATAGTAAATAATTTTTTTAATAAAACAGAAAAAAGTCGAATGTCGATTTTCTAGGATGAAATATCGATTCACTGAATCAATTCAGTGCCACATATAGATTTAAAAATCGATTTTTTTGCCCGAGTAACCGATTATTCGATTAATCGATCTCACACAGACAGATCACCATCCCTAATCTTAACATTATCCAACACCTGTGGATCCACCGTGTCCTAGACTGTACACGGTTTGGAAAGGATAGTGGCATGGTTTCGCAACTCTTGCTAATTCTTTACCTTACGACATCATGATCCACCCAATCACCCTTTTCCAAATTAGTATAGTAAATTAATCAAATAATTTGCTATTTCCCTATAGAGTATACACCAGAGATATTCAAACTGTGGCCCACCGAACCTTTTTAAGTGGCCAGGTTAGTGCCCATTGCTCTGAAAAATTAACTTATTTAAGAACAATATATTACATTTTGGTGCCAAGAAATCAAATGTATCAATTTTGTTTTGTTGTTGTTGATTTCGTACGAGAGTGCGAATTGACATTCTTTTTTATTTGTAACGTTTGTTTGTTATCACTGTTAGTGATAAAAACAACAGTGGAGTAGTGACAGTTTTATGTGTGGAACTAATTTTTAACTATCTTTCATATCTTGCAAGCAAAAAATAATTGAAGAAAACATAGCGTTCTAAGACGATTGGGAAGCTGGCTATTTTGTGTTGAAAAACAAATATGGATTAGTAGTTGCTTGATTTATCACGACAGTGCTGTGGTTAAAAAATTATTAAATTAATTATAAAAACTATTGATTAAAAATACCAATAAACAGGAATCATTCAATGACACTTTTCCTCGAAGATCTCTTTCGAGAGGTAATAAGTAAGATTTCTTGAATAACCTTTGCAACAGCAACAAAGTGTTATATCAGTGGTAATGTCACTGCGGTAAAAAAACATCTTTATGAAGTTTGTTACATTATTGGTAATCATATGAAACCGTTTACTGATGCAGAAATTGTGAAGGAATGTTTATTAAATGCTTTTAATTCAGTGTTAGTGACAAAAATAAAAAATATAAAAATAGTAATTAAAAATCAAATCTAGAGTTTGAATATTTTGATCAATTTTCTACATTATAATACATTTATCCTCGCGATGCGGTCCGCGTGAAATAGCTGACATCTGTATGCGGCCCTGCAGAAGAAAAGGTTGAGTACCCGTAGTATAGATTATTGTATGGTATACATTATTATTTTCAACTTGTTAAAAAAAAATTGTCTTTTACAACGCTTATCACTTTACTGTCTTTTGCTTTTAGTCATCCTTATTCTTTACAGAGTGACCATCATTGTACTGGTATAACAAAGGTTCCTTGAGCTTTGATCGTAGTAAAATCATTCATAGCATCATCGTGTCCAATTGTATCATTTTGAGTGCATATCCAACTTTTCATTTTTCATCTTTCAGTCTTTGCTTTCGTAAAAGCAGAAATGATTGAATCCTGATTATGTAAAAGCTAGTACGTTTTTACTGTACTTTTTATTTTCTCTTTTTTCGCCCCCAAATCTTTTGCGCCTTTGTCACGTGCCTAGTGTCTCCAAGCGGCTGCTGCATCGTCCCTAGTCCTTCCATGTGAAGAAAACCGGGACTCGCTACCTGCCCTTCAATACCCCAGAAATCGACCTTTAAAGCAGCGGTGGCTTAATGTACCGCCATCACGTTGGATGGCATCGGGCACCTCCATACCTTTGAAAGAGGCAATGTGACTACTGTGAGATGAGTTCTTGGAACTGTATGGTTCGCTTTTTACGGGTGCAGTTCTCCCTGATTTTATATTAATGCATGACAACATGAAACCGCATAGAGCATATTTGGTCCCCGAATTTCAAGAAAAGGAGGATATTTACAGGATCGAATGGCAAGTTAGTTCTCCAGACTCATCATTCCTGTATAGCAAGGGTGTCAAACTCAAAGGCTAACTTGGATAACGATTAAAGTTTAACTTTATGTAGGCCGCACAAAAATCAATATTCTTAGAAACACAAGTTTACTTTGAATAACACATTGTAATAAACGCAAATAGAAGAAGAAAAAAAATGTTTCCTTCCGGATACTTGGCATCTTTTCTCTGCTACTATTTTTCTTATTCATGAAAAAATTTTGATACTTTATTACATGTTATTGTGTGCCGATATATTTCCTGGGCCACCAAATTATTTTTTAGGGGCCATGATTTTAACAGCCCTACTGTAGAGCATATCTTGAACGTTTTAAAGAGGGCAATTGCGACTCCCAACCCCCTCCGGGAGCCATCGAAAGTCTGAAAACAAAGCTTCTGAACGAGTGGGACTAATTGTCACAGGAACTCCTAAATTCTTTTATCTCCAGTATAAAACTTAGCGCGAGGCCTGTATAACTGTTAAAAGAGACCATAGCTTCTATTAACCACTTGTTTTTGCTCTATTCTGTAAGTTCTGTTTCATTCCCTCTGACTTCAATTGAAGAGTGGTTATTTAATTGTATTATACACTGCTGGACAATTGCTAAGGACGGATAACACTATCATCCATAGCAACCACAAAATGAAAGGAAGCAAAATGTGGAAAATTAGAATAAGTGCGGGATATTAGTAAGAAGAAGTATGAGTATGCAAATTTTTTTTCCACGTCTATTCATCACGTGATAGCGTTCATAAGGGCTTTAAAGGTTTTGACGCGTGTGAACAGTTGTTGTTTCTAGTCAAAGTTTTACAGGAAAGATTTAATAGACGAACTTAAAATTTTTAGCATATCTTCCCGACATCACATAGATGATTTTATGCGTGGCCGAATTATTGGAAAGATCGAAGAAGGGCGAAAAATAACAGATGTTGCCAGGGAGTTCGACATCGCTCACAGTTTTGTTTCACGGCTGTGGAAATCATTTAAAACTACTGGAATGTGTAGTAGACGGCACGGGGAGGTCGTGTTAGAAGTACGACGCCTGCAGAAGACAGATATATCGTCGTATCAGCAAAAAGGAACAGGCGCACCACAGCTCAGCAGGTGGCAAATCAGTTTCTTGCTGCCTCAGGAAAGCAGATCTCCCGAAAAACTGTTGCCAGACGTTTGAGGGGAGGAGGACTATACGCACGCAGACCTGTTGTGTGTGTCCCATTGACCAGACAGCACCGTACTGCCCGTTTGCAATGGTGTCGTGAGCATCACAATTGGACTGAACAGGACTGGGCATGCGTACTATTCTCAGATGAGAGTAGGTTCAGTCTGTCATCGAATTGTAGACGCCAAGTGATCTGGCACGAGAGTGGTACTGCTCGTCGTCCAGAAATTATCCAGGAAAAGGACCGATATCCGACATGCAGTATCATGGTGTGGGCCGGCATCATGATCAATGGCCGCATGCGCCTACATGTGGTTGCGAATGGGACTATGACGGGCCAACGATACATTGATGAAGTTCTACTTCCTCATGTTTGTCTTTTCCGTGGTGCTGTCGGTGATAAATTTGTTTTTATGGACGACAACGCAACATGTCATCGAACACTCGCTGTTCAGGATTGTCTAGACAGCGAGGGTATTCAACGTCTCGTATGGCCAGCGCGTTCTCCAGATCTAAACCCCATTGAAAATGTGTGGAATGCTTTGGGGAGGCCAGTTGCTGGTCAAAACTATCCTCCAACAAACAAGAACACCCTCATCCGTGCACTCACAGAGGAATGGGATAAATTGCCTCAACAGCTGCTGGATAATGTTGTGCAAAGTATGGTACGACGTGTGGAATGTTGCATCACACTCCACGGTGGTCATATCCCGTACCGATATCTTTCTTTAAGGTGTCTGCTGACTTTTAGATGCATTGTTCCATTTCTCCGTACGCAGATGAAATGATCATTTTTTTTTTCTTTCAGATGTTTCACAGCTTTTGTACTTTCCAGAACAATAAATATTCTTTATTCTAATGTCTGAACAGTGTGGCAACTATATTTTATCCTACTAGGCCTCATGTCTCGCTTAATGTTATGCTACATAGCAATTTGTGATCCGTCCTTAGCAATTGTGCAGCAGTGTATCAACCATATGTACAAACCTAATTTCATTAAAATCTTTTAAATAATTGCAGAGATAATCCACCAAATCTGAAAATTCTCTGTAACACCAATGTCTATTATACATAAGCCGTCTATCATGCATTTTCTTGTAATAAAACTTACTTATCAAACATTTTCTTTTTAAATTGTGGTAATATAAAATTAATACACTTTCATTTCACAATACGAGTTATATTTTAGTTGCATTAGTAAACATTCTAAAGATAATTTGTTCCGTTATTTAGGATTCTGAGTTATTGGTGGAAATGCGAAGTATATATCTTCGATCCCACACACAAATGTTTATTTTAAGGATGGACAGGAAAGATTGAGTTCCCTATCGAAACTAATCAAAGCGGAATGAGAATTCCGTGAATCGAGTTTCCTTCGGCACTTGGAAACAATACATGCTCGTCATTGAAAGGGAGAAAATTAATATTTCTGTTATGTTACCTGAAGAGTCGCATTCTTAATATCAGCACAGTTATTGAATCATTATTATTATTTAAGCAGGGAATATCATACTCGATACCAAAGGTTGTACCTTTTTATTTTGCAGATTTCTTTCACAAATTGTATTTTCATTAGATTTCTCAAAAAAAAAAGATAAATAAAGATGAACTAACCGTATAATAAATAAAGATATAATAATCCTATAATAAACGATAATATTCATATAATAAATAAACGATGAAATTAAATCCATATTAGGAAAAATGAAGCATTTATTTAACTCCTAAAATTAAACATTAAACTGAATACTCTGCAAAAGGAGTTAGTTACTAATTCAGCGTTTCTTAAACTGTGCCCCCTCCCCACCTCTTGGGTGAGTCAAAATTCTACAAGGGATTGCGAGCTTGTTGAAAAATCGAAAAAATAAAGATTATTTAAGAAAATCACTAATTTACTGAAATAAACCAAATATATTTTAGCATAATAAAAAATAAAAGACATCTTTACACTGACTTTTATAAATGCACCAGAACTTTCTCAATGTATTTTATAATTAATTTAGCAATACCAAGTTAAGAACAAGCTGAATGCAGTGAACCCATGGGGGGGGCTTGTCGTATACAAAATTATATGCAAAAGCACCTTGATAATTTGTACGGTCTATGATTGATCTCTTGATTGTCGATTGAAAGTTACGCAATTCACTCCTCAATGCCACCATTTCCCGGGTAGACGTGTGCATGTGATGTATTGGGTGGAAGGAAGAAAGGAATAAATAAGCAAATCCCCTGAAATAAGTAAATCCTTCGTAAACCCTGTCAAATCCCTTTTATCACATTACATTGCCTTCGGAATAATTTTATGAATAGCAATGCAAAGAAACGATCATACTTTGGAAAGACGTATATATACGTCTAGGGGGAAATATTTTGGCTAAGCAAGGCGTTTATGTATGCCCTTAAGAGGTTAAAGTCTAATTGTAGCTTCAGCATAAAAGCATAGCTCTCTCTATTGGATTCCTTACATTGTTATTGTTGGAGGGGGCGTGATGAAAATTATAAGTCTGATTGGAAGTCTGAGAAGTTCTTTACTAATTCAATAGAAATTGGATTTCTCATATTTCTTATGCATTCAACTTTAAACACATAAAAGGCAATTAATACTGCGAGCTAAATTTGTATCTAAATATATCATTTAAAAACAAAGCAAGTAATATAAATAATTTAAGTCAATTCTTACTTAGGCCAGCAAAGAAAAATTTTATTTTATAGTTACAGTAAAACCCCGCTTATAACGCTGTTTCCATTTGACGCTCTTTTATTTGAATTGTGGGATTCCCCAAAATTGCACGCAGCGTTAGGCTTCCCGATATCCGAAGCATTTTGTAAGAACCACCCTGGGTTCCACCCTGGATACCAAGATTGAATTGAGGCAAAGAATTACCAGAAGACATTTGTTCATACAATAGGAAATAATATTTATTCACTTGAATCAATTATCAACCTTTTAAATACAAAGATGAATCAATAGGTCTACGTCAATGGGATTGAACTTTACTATTAAATTAAATCACGAAATATAACACTAATCAACTATTAAACTCAATATCGAACGGGTTTACCGGAATAAGAGGACCGAAAGATATACGCAATTTGAATTAGTAGCAATCATTAACTGTCCATTAACTCTATTACTTATTTACTCTTATTATCCGATAATTGAAGTTTACATATCACCTGACTTTTACTACTTCACTCCTTTCCAGTCGGTTCAAACTTTCCGAATGCATATCACTGCCTGATAATCAGCCAGAAACTAATCACACAATCAACTTGAATCTTCTTAGCGCTCCGTCTATGCATCTCTTGGCTCAATAGCCTTCTCCGCTAACCTACAACACTCTCGTTATACACTTTAATTCATTTGAATATCCCGTTTTCTCTTTTTAGAGCTGGTTGGATATATACGCGAATTTACAATCCCAAAGACGCCCAAGAGTATTAGTGATAAAGGGCCGTATAGATTCGTCACAAGTTTATCTGTGTTTTTTTTCTTTCTTGCGGTGTTATACGAACGTATTTTTATCGTTTCAAACATTTCTTGGCGTTATTGTAAATTCGATTTCTATGGAGACAAATATTATGATTTCTAGTTTTTATATCATGACTAATAATAAAAAAAACATGAAAATAAAGCAACAAGAAAAAAGCATTTTACTAGAAACTAGAATGCAAATGATTAGAAAATCAGATGATGGTGAATGTCAATCTTGAATTGGTGCTGCATTGAATTTGACAATTTCAACAATAAGGACAATTCTTAAGAATAAAGAAAATATTGTCATTGGCACAATTGCAACTTCGATAAGCTTTGCAACTAGATTTACCCGTTCTAGAAATAATACAATAGAGGAAATGGAAAAACGACTTTCCATATGGATTGACGACGAAATTGAACGCGATATGCCATTAAGCCAAGTACCTTCATGATAAAAAGGCAAAACATTGGAAATACTGTAGAAACTGAATGATTTGAAATGTAAGCCATACTGGCAGATTTTTATCTATTTTTATATGTATATTCGTTAATCACGTTTGTATATTTGTAAGAAATAAATTTTTGTTTAATTGTTATAAAAAACATTATTAAAAATTTTTATAGTAAACTACCTGACCAATTTTCTATTCATCTTCCCCTAACCCCATTATTTACATAAGATAACCTCATTTAACGCTGTTTCATATAACGCTCTATTTGGATGGAACGTATACCCCGCGTTAAGCGGTGTCTTACTCTACTTTTTATCAAGTAATTACAATTGATATAAATATGTATATATGTATGACATAATCACACTTACTACACACAATTAATTATTTAATTATCCATAAAGTATTGTATTGTCAACCAAAAATATCGTGTATATAAAATTTCAGTTCAACTGAATGCTTCAAAACGTGAGAAAAAGAATCTTTTAAAGTTTTGACACCAGTCCTCAAAATAGTTGCTAAGACTTCAAAAATGTTGCCAACGTGGATGCATCTGTAATTCTTTAAATAATTAGCTGTAATCAATTAAATTTTATTAATCATAATTAAATTACCGTATTGTCATCGAATACAATCGTTGAAATTTCAGCTCAATTGAGCGTTTTAAAATGTATTTTATTAACGATTGAAATTTGAACCAGATATAATTAGATTGTAAACTAATAATAGGAATTGTATAATATCGTAATAAGGATATGGAAAGAACTAACAACAATACACTACGTAGCTGAAATAGTTATTTGATAAGGAATAATAAATTCCATTTTTACAAATAGGGTCCAGTGGCAACATTGTACAAGTTTAGGAATGTAGTTTAGCGAAATTGAAACAAAAAACTGCAATATTTTATGATTAAAAGAATTAAGAAATTTAAAAGAAAAAAAAATTTCATTTGATAAACAAGTCAAAAAGACAAAAAAAGAAGAAAAAAAGAAGTGTTTGAAAGTATATATATATATATATATATATATATATATATATATATATATATATATATATATATATATATATAACACATTAAGACATAATTTAAATTTATTCATTGCAAATTGAAAATAATGTGTTTTGTCGCTTGGATAATCGTATTTTTCTTTTCTCTGATTGTCCGTAATAAAAACAAAATAAGGCAAACCGAAAGGATCGTTTTTCAGTGAAAGGTTACCAAATTGGCGCCCGATATTTTGAATTCCTTAATACATGGGAATTAAAATAATGCATTAATCATTTGCAGTTTCAGATTTTATTAAGTATAATAACTTTACGAGGAATTAATCTTTTTAATGACACACGTTTTAAAATTAAATTCATTATCGGAAAAATTAAAAATAAATTATTCGTACAGATATTCAGACATAAAATAAATGAATTTGATTCATAATATCATGCAGCCTCAAGGTATATTTTTTAAAATATCAATCATTTCAGGGTGATGAAAACAATGGGTTCAATTCATAAAGGTCACATGATAAAGACAATGCCGTGTTCTCCATCGAATTCAAAACATACGTTAAGCTAACTTGTGTACTTGTTGTTTTACAGGTGGGAACTATGGGAACACCTTAGATTAATAGACATTTCTTTATAAGTATGGCATAGAACCGCCTTTGCCATGTTTTGTAACTTGGATTCGTCTAGGAGACGATTCATACAAGTGCTCAATAATGTGAAGAGGGATTTTAAGGTGTGTCGGAAAGCTAAAATCATATTTTTTTGACAATTTGAAATTTTTACATTTTTAATTTGTATAGATTTTAACTTTTCTAAAAACACCTTACTTTAGCCTTTAGAGTAATTAGAAGCCCTTAAAACCTATTTTTAAATAATCATTGAAACTGGGTCACACCCATTTTAATGGCGAAAAATGTTAACAAAGTACTTCGTTTTTGTTTAAAAGTTGAACGTCTGATATAAACCAAAACATGAACCTTTTATTGAAAATTAAGCCTTTTGTTTTTTATTTCCTAGCCGATTAGAAGTCTCACTGTATACATTAAAATCAATTTGTCTCAAAATGTAAATTTTGATGTTTGATGTACTTTTCTGAGAAACTAGTGTTTACAGGTATGTAATTTTTTAATGATTTATTTATAATGACGGCTAATATATACTGAAATGAGCTTTTTGTAAAAAACTCAAAAATTTATTTCTTACAATTTTTTTTATTTGAAAAATGGGTCAAATTTCACTATGTTTGATAAAATGTTTTAGAAATAATGAAAAAATTCAAAATTAGCTAAAAGCTCATTTCAGTATAATGAAAAAGGTGTATGAAAAATTTCAAGCATGTATAAATAACAGATTCTGAGAAAAGGTACATCGAAAAACAGCCAATTTAACGCTGTCGGTATAGATGGGGTCCTACTCCTCTTAAACTTCCTACTCCTTTCTTGGAAATATTGGGAGGAGGATGTAGATTGTGCGTATTGAACGCTCTAAAATAGACCATAACGCTCCCATTATACTGACATTGAGGAACTGTGTGGACCAAGGAAGATGTTTAACTACATCCTCGTGTTCATCAAACCATGATTGGATACGTCCTGCTCCATGGATAGTTGCATTATCATATTGGAAAATTCCATGTCTTGGAGAAACGAAGTTTGTATCGTAAGATGGAGTCTAGTCAGCTATAATTTGCCTCAACTTCTCTCCAGTGATATTTCCTTTACGGGTTACGATGGATCCAGCAGAAAATCTCGACATGGCCCATGATAGATGAGCCGTGGACAGATGACGGAAAAAACAATCACGATCATACGTTAGCGCAAATGTTCTCCAAATGTCTGCCTGTCCTGTCGTAGGGTAAAGTGCGGAAGTGTGCGTCGATTCGGCAAACCATATTACTTTCTTTCACTAATCAATCGATCAGGTTGTGAGTTTGTGAGGGTTTGTGAGTATGTCATCACTGTAGAAGACGATTGGCATTATGATCTGTGACAAATTGCTTGTGATTTGCTGCTCTACCGTGAATGTCCTATTTATAAAGGTACCTCTTGACTGAAATCATTTCCGTAAAATACGTAAGTAAATATCTTGGTTTATTTGTAATTAAATTTCGAAAATGTAGCTTATACTTATCGGACACTCGGTACTTTATTATCGTTTAAATATAGACTTTACAAGCACACATCGATGTAAAACAATTATTAAAGTCGATTAAAAATCATCCTTTTCAATTTATCGGGAATAATACCCTTTTTAAACCCCAAAACATCCAAATTTTCTTTTTATTTAAAACAAGTAATAAAAGAACATTTTTTTTACTCAATTCCTACTTAGATCAACAAAGAGAAATTTTTATCAAGTAATTACAATTAATATAAATATGTATATACATATGACAAAATCAAAATATTAAGTAAATATATATATTACGTATTAATATGTATATATATATATTAATATACTGCTGGACAATTGCTAAGGACGGATAACACTATCATCCACAGCAACCCCAAAATGAAAGGAAGCAAAATGTGGAAAATTAGAATAAGTGCGGGATATTAGTAAGAAGAAGTATGAGTATGCAAATTTTTTCCCACGTCTGTTCATCACGTGATAGCGTTCATAAGAGCTTTAAAGGTTTTGACGCGTGTGGACAGTTGTTGTTTCAAGTCAAAGTTTTACAGGAAAGATTTAATAGACGAACTTAAAATTTTTGGCATATCTTCCCGACATCACATAGATGATTTTATGCGTGGTTGAATTATTGGAAAGATAGAAAAAGGGCGAAAAATAACAGATGTTGCCAGGGTGTTCGACATCGCTCACAGTTTTGTTTCCCGGCTGTGGAAGTCATTTAAAACTACTGGAATGAGTAGTAGACGGCACGAGGGGGGTCGTGTTAGAAGTACGACGCCTGCAGAAGACAGATATATCGTCCTATCAGCAAAAAGGAACAGTCGCACCACAGCTCAGCAGGTGGCAAATCAGTTTCTTGCTGACTCAGGAAAGCAGATCTCCCGAAAAACTGTTGCCAGACGTTTGAGGGGAGGAGAACTATACGCACGCAGACCTGTTGTGTGTGTCCCATTGACCAGACAGCACCGTACTGCCCGTTTGCAATGGTGTCGTGAGCATCACAATTGAACTGAACAGGACTGGGCATGCGTACAATTCTTAGATGAGAATGTAGGTTCAGTCTGTCATCTTCAGTCTGTCATCGCAACACAACACCGATTGTAGACGCCAACTGATCTGGCGCGAGAGTGGTACTGCTTATCATCCAGAAAATATCCAGGAAAAGGATCGATATCTGACATGCAGTATCATGGTGTGGGCCGGCATCATGATCAATGGCCGCACGTGCCTACATTTGGTTGCGAATGGGACTATGACGGGCCAAATTTTAAGATCGTCTATTAAATCTTTCCTGTAAAACTTTGACTTGAAACAACAACTGTCCACACGCGTCAAAACCTTTAAAGCTCTTATGAACGCTATCACGTGATGAACAGACGTGGGAAAAAATTTGCATACTCATACTTCTTCTTACTAATATCCCGCACTTATTCTAATTTTCCACATTTTGCTTCCATTCATTTTGTGGTTGCTATGGATGATAGTGTTATCCGTCCTTAGCAATTGTCCAGCAGTGTACATATATATATATGAAAGAAATTTGTATTATATATCAATCTAATATATATTATAAATGCGAGAGTTTGAAAAATCTTTGTTGGTCTTTCACGCAAAAACTACTGAATGGATTTTAATGAAACTTTACAGTAATATAGCTTATACATCAGAAAAGCACATATGCCATAATTTATAGCACAAGCTATAATTTATAAAGATATTTTATGAAGTGTCCAAAATATAACGATATTTGTCAAGTAAGTAGGAAAAAATTCTGTCATCTGCTAGCAATTCTGGCATGCGCTGCAAAAAAAACCACGTCTGCATATATCTATCTTTTGTTTGTGAAAAACCTTTTTTGTTTTGGCTACGCAAGGTGCTCGCTTCTAATTAATTCCTCTGATATAATGCCTATTTTTTTATTTCAGAATCAAACTAAGTTTTGAAGGGAGAGGTTGTTATAAATCTCCCTTTATTTTAATGTTTTTTTAACATTTTATTATGCACATTTGGTAGTAAGAAATTGATCTTTTTTCCAAATAAATGCTTTTATCAGTTCTGATACTTAAAGTAAAAAAAATTTCTCTTTTACACTGCATCATTTGGACAGATTTTCAAAATTTGTTTGTGGTTAGTAGTTAATTATAACACTATAATTTTAATTGAAAAGGCAGATATTGCATTTTTAAGTGTAAAAATAATTAAAACTACTGTACTGTATCTTTCGGAACGAGTGAATATTAACGTCGCACTGTTCAGATACATATGGGCTTTTGGCAACGGACCACGTAATTTTGAACCATGGTCAAGTGACGTGGACGATACCTGATCTGGCATCCTCTTCTCCTAACTACCACACCAACATAGAAGGAATATTCGACCAATACTTAGCAGGAATATTCTTTGAAATCCACTCTTCCAAGATATATAGCAGCACGGGTTCCATGATGAGTATTTTAGCGGAAAAATAGTTTGTCAAAATTTAAGTGTTTTATTTTTGGTATGTTAATGAAGACCTTAGTGGAGTATTTTGTTTATGTATATCCCTTAATTTTATAAATGTAGTGATCCAAAAAATTTTTTTATGAAAAATGCAGTAAATCATGATGCGTTTGGATAAAGTATTAACGTGCATCGCTCCCCTTCACGGCGGGTCTTACAAAGCTCTAATAAAGCTTGAGTTATGAAAGTAGCTAGGCATTTGTGTGTGCCAACTTTACTCTATCGTTAACATTTCGCTATGAGTTTATTGAATCGTCATTATAATTTAATAAACGGCGTTACTTGCGAATATTACACAATTTTAACATATAATAAAAACTACAGAAAGTAATATTAATGTATTATACTTTCAGATAAAGATTATTTACACATAACTATTAAAGATTATTACATTAAGCGTTCATTACACAAAACTTTTAACAATGTGTTTCTTTTGCTGAGAAAAATCAGCTTAGGATGGTATTTCCAAAAATCGAACCTCAAGAGTGTTAGGGGAGTTATAAATAAAAAAATATCCTTTTTATGAGCTATTAGATCTACATACTTAAAATTTAACAAAGGTGTTTTATTTCTCTCTTTATTTTTGTTTTGCTGAGCTACGCAAAAAAAGCCTTTTTTGTTTAATTTGCAATTCACGTAAAATTAACTCATTATAAACTTCTTTATCCTTCAATCTGTGTTGTTTAATTTTTCAGTTAACCCGTGCGAAGAACGGGTATACCTGCTAGTATATATATATATATATATATATATATATATATATATATATATATATATATATATATATATATATATATATATATATATATATATAAAGGGTGTTTTTTA
The DNA here is from genome assembly GCA_019973935.1 of Trichonephila clavipes. Lineage (NCBI taxonomy): Eukaryota > Metazoa > Arthropoda > Arachnida > Araneae > Nephilidae > Trichonephila > Trichonephila clavipes. Next base: position 158,741 of record BMAU01019865.1, on the reverse strand, counting down.
GAGGTATATAACTTTAAATTGCAATAATACAACGATGTATTATTCGACTGACGTGAATTTTTTTTTATTCGGAAGATAATCTTGTGGCATTACATTTTAAATATATTTAAGCAAGGCGTAGATTCGTCTCGAATGGGCCCAAAACTAGATTACCGTTGTTCCCGATTTTCATAAGCGAATTTTGTTTAGCTATGAAGCGCACTTCTGGTTGAATGGCTACGTCAACAATCAAAACTGCCGCGTTTGGAGTGAAGCTAATCCACAAGTGTATGTCGAAACACCGTTACATCCAGAAAAACTGACTGTTTGGTGCGCTTTATGGGCTGGTGGAATCCTTCTTCAAAAACGATGAAGGCCACAACGTTACAGTCAATGGTGATCGGTATAGAGCCATGATTACTAACTTTTTCATTCCTGAATTGAACAATCATGATGTCCAGGAGCTGTGGTTCCAACAAGACGGCGCAACATGTCACACAGCTCGTGCCACAATCGATTTATTGAAAGACACGTTTTGTGACCGCATAATTTCACGTTTTGGACCTGTGAATTGGCCTCCAAGATCTTGTGATTTAACACCGCTAGACTATTTTCTGTGAGGCTATGTAAAGTCATTGGTCTAGGCGGATAAGCCACAAACGCCTGACCATTTGGAAGACAACTTTCGCCGTGTTATTGCCGATATTCGGCCACAAATGTTGGAAAAAGTCATCGAAAATTGGAACGTCCAGATTGGACTACATCCCAACCAGCCGAGGCAATCATATGCCAGAAATCATATTTAAAATGTAATGCCACAAGATTATCTTTCGAATAAAAAATATTCATGTCAATCGAATGATACATCGTTGTTTTATTGCAATTTAAAGTTCTATACCTCTAAAAAAACACCCTTTATATATACTAGTATATATATATATATATATATATATATATATATATATATATATATATATATATATATATATATATATATATACGAGGTGTGGCTATTAAATAACGAGACTGACGCTGCGGAGGCAAAAGTGCGCATGCGTAGGCCGCCATTGACGGTCAGCTGCTTAGTGTGAAGCTTTCTCTTCAAAATGCCCTAAGCCTCATTTGCGTAAGTAACACGGTTTAGTCATAACCTTCATTTCCGTTAACATCGTTATTTTATTTTGGCGAAAAATGGTTAGTATAATATTAGAGCTACGAATTGTTGTTAAATATCACTTCAAACTTGGAAAAACCGCTATTGAAACTTTGAAACTGTAAACATTGATAAAGAATGTGTACGGCAAATTTTACATGACAATTTGAACATGCAAAAAGTGTGCGCCAAAATGGTGCCAAAAATTCTCACGTTTGAACAACAAGCAACTCGCAAAAGTGTTTGTACTGACATTTTGGATGGCATTAAAAATGACCCAAATTTATTGGTAAAGGTAATAACATGTGATGAATCCCGGTTTTTTACGTATGATCCGGAAACAAAGCGCCAATCTATGCATTGGAAGACTCCAACTTCACCAGGAGCAAAAAAAGCAAGAATGAGCAAGTCAAAATTTAAAGCAATGATGATTGTTTTTTTCAATTTTCATGGGATTGTGTACCTTCTCTGGGTTCCTGAAGGTCAAACAATCAATCAACATTACTACCTTGAGGTACTTGGCAATCTGCGAGAAAGAATAAGAAAAAAAGGACCCGAAATGTGGAAGGAAAAATCATGGATTTTCCACCAAGACAATGCGCCAACTCATTCCGCGTTATCTGTCAAGAGATTCCTGGCCAAACACAGCATCCCAGTGTTAGAGCATCCACCTTACTCGCCAGACCTGGCACCATGTGACTTCTATCTGTTCCCTAAGGTGAAATCTGCATTAAAAGGAACAATATTTGAGTCCGTGGTAGCTGTTAAAGAGAAAGCGGCAAGAATACTGAAGGAGTTGACAAAAGATGACTTCCAGCTTCCGAATTTTCCAACAATGGAAAATTCGTATGGAGCGTTGCAGGGATAGAGAAGGGATGTACATTGAAGACGATAATAAATGATTATGTATAAAATAAGAATAAAACTTTTTATAACGACAGTCGCGTTATTTAATAGCCACACCTCGTATATTTATATATATATATATATATATATATATATATATATATATATATATATATATATATATAAAAGAAATTTGTATTATATATATCAATATATATATATACTAATATATATATATATATATATTAGTATATATAATATACTAGTGTATATATACTAATATATATATGTACTAGTATATATATATATAATATATACTAGTATATATATATATATATATATATATATGTATATATACTAGCTGTTATACCCGTTCTTCGCATGGGTGAATTAAAAAATTAAACAACACAGATTGAAGGATAAAGGAGTTTTTAATGAGTTAATCTTACGTGAATTGCATATTAAACAAAACAAAAAAAAAGTTTTTTGCGTATCTCAGCTGAACAAAAAAAAAAAATCCTTTTTGTTAAATTTTAAGTCTGTAGATCTAATAGCTAATAAAGAGGATATTTCTTTTTACCCCATAACTCTCTTGTTGGTCGATTTTTGAAAACACCTTCCTAAGCTTATCTCTCTCTTATCTCCTACAAATTTTGTGTAAAGAACGCTTAAAATAGTACAGATAATTTTTATCTCGAAGTGTAATACTTTAATATTACTTTTGTTGTATTTATTTATGTTGAAATTGTAATCAGCCTCACACTTCGCCTGTTCAAGTTTTCGCAGTTCCTAGCACCTGGCGTAGACAAAATAAAATGCAAAGTTTTGTTTCACACATAAAAGATAGATATATGCTGTAGCGGGCTTTTTTGCAAATGGCCGAATTTTTCCTACTTTCTTGAGAATTATCGTTTTATTTTGTACACTTCACCCAATATCTTTATACATTATAGCCTATGTGTTATGCCAATGTATAAGCTATATTATTGCAAAGTTTCATTAAAATCCATTCAGTTGTTTTTGCGTCAAAGAGTAACAAACATCCTTACAAACTTTCACGTTTATAATATTAGTAAGAATTAATATATATATAGGAAGATTGTGCAATTCTTATTTCTACATAAACATCCAAATTTCATTAAAAAAAAACGCCCTGAAAGATAACAATGTTATCATTTCTTCCTATATAAAACCCATTTATTTATACACCCATGCCATGCCTATCTTCTCACGCTCTATTTGTTTTTCCTTTTTTTTTACTTACCCGGATGAATACACCCGCCTAAGCGCCAAACCATCGATTTGCAAAATCCCATTTTGAAGATTTATGAATCTTTGAATGAGACGTAAGAATTTGACAGCCAAATAACCGAACGTTTTGCCATTTATTCGTGATTGATCAATGGTCCCCTTCCTCGAACAGGTCTGGAAAATTCGAAGAAAATAAGTTGGTGTATCAGTTTTATATGAATTCAAACATATCTTTGTCGTTAATTTAAATTAAATATTTACAATGTACGTAACGAAATTATTAATATAACATCATCGTGTTTTGCTGCAAACTGGAGGAAACTCTCGTGCTAATTTTTAAGACAATACAATCAAACCTCCATATTACAAACCTCTATATTGTGAACTTTTCTATGTAGCGAACTTTTTCCTGGAACGAAGAGCATTTCATGATTTTCTTCGTAAAATAGCCTCCCAATGGCGAAGTGCCTCTTCTATAGAACGAACTTTTTCTTTTATGATTCATTTGTTTTTCTCCCCATTTTTTTGCAGTATTTCACCACATTTCAAATTATTCTCTCTTTAAACACATTTTATTGTGGTCATAAATTTTGAACTGGTTTTATAAAGTGTCGAATTCACCATGAACAGTAGAATTCATGCGCGTTTCCTCCAAGAAGTGCAACCTTCAACCCCCATTGTCCAGTTTTCTGGAAACATTTTCGATATACCCTTTGAGCCTCAATGGATTTGTCTCGTGTTCTTGAACAAGTTTCCGTTTAATTGTAGTGTTGATCAGTCATAATGGTAACTTCGTTTCTTGTAGCTCGAAAAGGTCAAAACGTAAGGCCTTGAGCATCAAAGAAAAACATTTAATTATTCAGGAAGTGGATAAAGGTGTCAGTAAACTTTCCTTGCAGTTTTTCTTTTTTTAAATGGGTAAGATACATAAAATAAATATATATATTAATTTATGAAATTATGTGCATAATTACTCCTTTAATATATTTTTTATGAATTTAAAATACTTATTATGTAGTCTATAAAGGAAATTGTGAAAGATGAACCACTGTATAGTGAATTTTCCATATAACGAACTTATTTTCGAGATTTATCGTTCAATAGAGGTCCGATTCTATATGCACCGTATCCAGATGGACCCGTTTAGGTAAAACAGGAGGAACCCAAAGTCTAGCCCGAATATCAACATCTGTTGAGATCCAATTATTATAATGGGATCCATGTTTGTTTGGATGTATTGCAAATACTACAGTGAAAATCAATTCACTTGAAACTGAGGGGACTGAAATATTGTTTTCGTGTTGAAGGATATTGCAGAAAAAGAACCATATATTCAACAGAATTAAGTTTATTAATTTTGTTTTCATAGATAGGAATATATGTATGCATTTAATATTAATCAATGAAACAAAACATTCACAAGAATTGAATGTAATTTAATACAAATTTTAATATTGAGTTTTTTAAAAAATATGTGAAATTTTTCTTTGCGTTGTCCAATTTAGCATCAAATCGCCAATAAGTTATTCGATGCTGTCTATTTTTTTTATTCATTTCACCATTAGAACGTGCGTTTAAATAAATGCGCATACTTTTCATGATGTTCCTCATTTCGGATGACGAAGAAACATGAGATGCATTTTTTATTTTATTTTCTACGTCAGAATCTTCTTCAATGATATTTTTTAAGCTTTGATTTCACTCCAAAATGTCTTCGTCGCCATAATCGGATCTGCAAACAAGTTATCACTTTCTACTACAACCAATTTTTCCGATGATACTGAATAGAACTGTCCAATAAATACAGAAACTTTCTCAACCATTTTCTTAAATGTCTGATGTTTACCGCATATTTTCATTCTCAGAAGGGAAATCTTTTCGTGTTAAGTGATTTTCATTTCGGGTTAATACAAAAAATGCAGGAAAATTCATGGTAGTGTGTCACGACCACTCTATTATTTCGTGTTAACCGATCTTTCGTCTTAAGCGGTTTTGAGTTAAATGTGTTTCTCAGTATTCTCAATTGTTTTATTAGACCATTTATCTCATTAAATTTCAACGTGTGTCTCTTTTGCTCAAAAGTGTAGAAGCGATACTTCAGTTTCAGCCAATTGTCCTTCAATATGTCTTGCACTTTAGAAGCGTGTAACCTATAGCATTTAGGAAGAATTCTAACTAAACTTGCTTGCGAATTTTCACCCGCCGTGTAGGGCAGCGATGCACGTTAAATCTGTCGAGAGCTGAAACGTCCTCCCGTTGGTGTGGTGTGGTAGTTAGGAGAGGGGGTGCCGGCTCAGGTGTCGTCCACGTCACTTGACCATGGTTCAAAATTACGTGGTCCGTCTCCAAAAGCCCTCGTGTAGCTGAACAGTGCGACGTTAATATTCAATCAATCAATCAATTGCGAAGTTTCAAGTTCATGCGATACCCCAGAAGTATATTTAGAACAGGGGTGGGCAGACTTTTACATTACACGGTCTACTTTTAATTTTTTTCTAGGTGTTGCGATCCACTCTAAGGTGTAGGGTGTGATAAGCAAAAAAAAATAAAGCTCAACAATATTTATATTGTAACAATTATAAATACAGAATATGTACTTACCTACATAAATACAATTAAAAAACTTACTCTTTTAAAACTCCGTTTTAAGTAAAATTCAAAGCACCAACATTATAATTATACCCACAAATTTAATAATATCAAAATATGCATTTAATATCATACAATTCAAAAAATTCATCAAAAAATAAATCATTTCCATTTTTAGTTCCTGTATTTATAGTCTCAACAAAGACAGTCTGCATACTATCCTTACCAATCTTGAATGTCTCGGTATATAATTAATAAATGTTAATCTTGCAAAGGGTTCTAAGAGGTCGTCTGTGAAACGGGAATGATATGTTGTTTTAATTGTATCTATCGTTGAAAATGTAGATTCCCACACAGAGGTACAGTGATGTTTAATTTATTGCAGGGTTTTTTTTTTAAAATAAGGATACTTTAATTCATCCATTAGATTCCAAAAGTTTTTCTTTTAAAATTGCGTCCTTTTGAAAGAAAAAAAATTGCGTTTCAAGAGAGATAAAGAGAACATTTAACATATTTTTAATTATATTTTCCCCATCAATATTGCCAAATGGGTAACACATGAATGCAACACTATTGGTTCTAGTCTATTAAATTCTTGAAAACGTCTCTCAAATTCGAGGTTCACTTTTATTATTGCAGCAAGATATTTCTCTTTGCTTTTAATATATATATATATATATACCTCCAATTTTAACAAACTCATCAGAAATATTTTTGAAATTTTTCAATTCATTCTTCGGCTATAAGCTTTAACTTGTGTATATTTGAAAGTATTAAAAAATATATTCAATTCTATTATTGTTTGATTTTTTTCCTTGTCATTTTAAGTTTAATTCATTAAGTGTTATATTACAAACAAATTCTAAATAAATCATATTATGACAGATCCACCTCCATGTTTGACAGTTGGAAGGAGATCATTTGCTTGTGCGTAGAGAAAAGCGCTGTAGAGGAAAGTGTGAAAGAGAGAGGATTACTTTCTTCCATCTATCAATCGACCAGGGTTTCTGAGTGTGACATCACTGTAAACGACATTTAGTATTAACATCTGTTACAATTGGCTTGGGAAATGCCACTCTGCAGTAAATGTTCTCTTTATGAAGGTGCCTTCTAATTGTAATGATTGACACTGGGGAATTTAGATGCTGATAGAGCTCTGCGATCACTTTTGCAGCAGATGTTAGCATTTTAAGACCCCTCGATCTCTTTCACTGAGCTTCCGTTCATTCTATTGCTTTGCCGAGCTTGCCTTGCTGCACTGTGAGTAAGCACTCTTTAGATACTGTCCCCCTAAAATCCTCTAAAAACTGGGATATTTGGGTCACACTTGTTTCAGCTAGACGGACTCCCACAACTGGACGTCTTTAAAACTCTAAGAGATGCAAAATTTTACAATTTCGAAAAAAAACTCCAAGACATACAGAACTTTCATACCGCTACCGAATACTACATGAATATATACATTTCTATTTATAAATAAATCTAGTAGCTATTGTTATATTTTAATGCTTATGAATGCATTCTGAAATGTCGCTTTTATTCACGGTATTTCCAGTATTTTGATAACCACCTATATTTCTTTTAGTATGTATTTCTAATATCTTATGTGAAGGTGGTCACTCCAAAATGTCTTGGTGGTCCACCGGTCGACCGTGATCAACTTAATGCCCCCCTCGGATTTAGAAAGACTCCATTCAAACGATTTCCGAATGTCTTCAACAGTTGCTTGACTCACATTAGACCAGCCCCTTCTAGGAAAAACCCTTAACTGTCTTTTTCTATACACATTTCATATAATCGCTTTATTGATTTTGTACCAATAAGTTTGCTTCTATAGCGTCCCAATTTAAGCTGAACATTAATGAGTGATTTTGCTTCGTGAAATTACATTGGGCTTTTTCTCGAATCGACGCCATTTTGGTAAAAACTTTGCCTTTCTTTTAAATGTTCCCCAGAGTCCTTTTTGAAGCAGCATTCCTGTCATGTTCTACACAAAAAACCCTAATAACGACTTATCGAATAACACAAAAGTTACATTATTGCATTAAAAAATTACAGTCGGACCTCTATATGACAAAGTTGCTAAATCCCGGAAAAAAGTTCGTTATATGGAAAATTCGTTGTATAGAGGTTCATCTTATAATATACTTTATAAACCATATAAAACAAATTTTAAATACATAACACTATATATTTAAAAAAGTAATTTATTCACACCTTTTTTAAATTAATATATGTTTATTTTATATATAATACCCATAAAAAAGAAAGAAAGAAAACTGCATGGAAAACAAGAAAAAAGAATGCCGAAGATTTCACTGTATCTTCAATATTAAGAAAATAGTCTTATACTAAAAATTAATGAATTTTACGAGCATTTGATAATTTAAAGTATACAAGTAATAATAAACATACATTATTTTATAATTAGAACACGGAGGTACGAGACAACTCCACTGAGGTTGAAAGAGGAATTGAAGATGTTTCTAGTGAACTGGGCAATGGGGGTTAAAGTTTGCACTTCTGGGATGAAACGTCCAGAACTCTACTGCTTTCGGCGAGTTAGGATCTAATAAAACCAGTTCAAGATTTATGACCACCATAAAATGTGTTAAAGAGAGAACAACTTGAAATGTTCAGAACTACTTTAAAAATAGGCAGAAACAAAAATGAATCACAAAAGGAAAAGTTTGTTACTTAGAAAATGCACTTCGTTATAGAGAAGTTATTTTACGAAGAAAATCGTGAAATGTTCAAGGTTCCAAGAAAAAGTTCGTGATATAGAAAAAATCACAATATAGAGGTTCGACGGTATTTTGCAATTAAATGTTATAATCAGGTCGAAAATTTTGTTCACCCTGTATATAATCGCCTTAGTTTTGGAAAAACAAAGTGAAACTCAGAAAATGTCTAAACACGTGAAATATGATTTTTCAGCATTCTTATAATCAGGCTTCAAAAATCTGGAATAATGTAATAAATGATGGAAACAAATAAAAACTGCATTGTTTAATTATAAGACAACTCATCTAAAAAACATGCAAAATAATATATTGCTTTCTGTTTTCCCTCTTAACCACAACCAAGTAATTAAATTCACTTTTATAAATAATTTGTCATTCCTTACAATGGTTACATTCAGTCAATTAGGAAAAGTAAACTCTGTTAAATAAGTGTAAACATCGGGTCGTTACACCTAAGTTTTTCCATGGATTTAAGATTTGGTCCACAGTTAGTACCTCCTAGTAAAAAATCAAACTCTTGCCAAACAGGATAGCGATTAGTGATCCTGAAAGCTATGATATAGTGCTCAGAACTCCGGTGAAGGCATGAATATTTACAAATGTACGACCTAAGGACATTTTGAATATTTTATGAGTAAACTCCCTCTCCAGAGGTAGGTTGAAGTGGTAAGAGGGATAATCTCTCTCAAAATTGGGGTGGAATGAAGAGAAATCGAACTGCCATAAACGACACAAAACAGGTGACATCATGATTTAGCTTGGTTCAACAACTAATTCTGAGTGAGAATTATCTGGTAATTGGTCAAGAGCCTTCCTCCCTCAACTTTTCTTCCACTAACCTCTCGAGAGCTCTTTCAACTCAACAAATATTCCAAATGCCCCATACAGCACAGATATTTTATAAAAACTTCCACACATACTCTGAGATCCAGACTCGGGTCCAACACTCAGCGCTCCAATGAATGGGCGGAATAATCTTTTCTGACAATGACATTGCAAATGGCAGAGCTCGGTGCTTCATTAGCATTTTTCCTCTAACCCTTCAGCGGGGAGTGGCTAATACGTCTGGCCAAACATTAAAATTTTTTTCTCAAAGGGGATATTGGATATTTAGTCTATCTATATGCGTTAATTGAAGCTAAAACGCATGCAAATTAATACGTATGGCAGCACGAAACTTTTTTTTTTTTTTTTTTTGCATTTCATGTCCTCTGATGGGTGCTTAAAAACAGTTTTTCTCGGTGTAAATCTACACATTGTATTTTGATTATTATAAATAAAATTTATGATATTCGAACCCATCTAGAACAGAAAAATGACCTAGAAATTTTCACTTGTCCTGTACTCGACAGATAGCATTTAGAATCACGTGAGGGTATTGGAGGTGGGAAATCTAAACCAACTTTGTTTACAATATGTAATACAAGAATCTCGAGTTCGAAAATCTTTCATTACAGCTTTTTTGCTCGGAGAAACGTTTGCATATTATTAAGTTGCGCAGTAAATAGCTCATCAAATGTGGTAAATAACTAATTTCAATTCACAAAAAAATTACTTTATTTCTAACTTTTTATACTGAAATTAAATAAAATATAAAATGGTATATACCAAATTCAATGTATATTCTAAGTATTTTATATATTTTCTCTAAGTAAATATATGTATATATATATATATATTCTATGTTGCACAATTATTCTATTATTATTAAATTACACTTATACTTTTTATTTAATTGTTATTGAAATAGTTATTACATAAATGTTAATTTTTCATAAAAAGTTTATTGCAATATGATTCATTATTTTTGTCCTGAAAAATCAGTTAAATGTCTGGAGTGCGCAATGGCCATAACGTCTAGCCACCACCTAGGAAAAATCCCACGATTAGATATTTTTGTGACTAAATGATGTTTATAAAGGATGAGAACGTAACATTTATTTATCACAGAAAATTGTATTTGAGCTGTGGGCCCGTCAAAGGGTTAAACTTAAAATACGGTAATCGCGCACTCTTCACACAACAAACAAGACTTCGTAAGACAAAACTACTCACGAATCATACGTTTAAAATATCATCCTTAGTTCTAAGGTAATATTAATTCTTTTGCGATAACATGCTCATTTTTTGGATGATTTTATAATTTCATAACATACATTGTATTTAATTTTTTTGAAAATGAGTAGAATGATAAAACTTATGTTATTTTTTAAAGATGTGTATAATTAATACAGGAATTGTTTGACAAAATATTCTTAATATTCCCGTTTAAATTTTTATATTATTTCTTCTACTTCAGAAATGCGGGAAGTCATTAGTAGCCTTATCATTTCTTGACGCATCTCTGCTGTTGTGTACGAGAAAATTGGATCTCGAGGATTTTATGCTATTAATTTCAAAGCGCAAAACAGTTTTAAAGAGCGAGGGAAATTTATTGTACAAAAAAAATCTACAGAAAAACAGTATACAGCAGCAAAATTTACAAAATAAGCACCAGAAGGTCTTCACACAATCTACAGCTCCCAGATACAATTATCAGTGTTTAAAAATAAAAAAATACGTAATGTCTAAGATTATTCACAAGCACTTGTTTGATAACAGCAACTGATTTAAAATCAACTCCTCAACAATCAAAACAATACTGACTCAGTTTTAGCGAGTGACTCCTATATATAGGTTGTATGGATATTTCGAGAAAGATCCGCTTATGTCATAGATACTGATAATAATAAATTTATCCAGTAATTTCCAAGAATCATCCATTGAGTCGCGAATTCACCAAAATGGCAATCATATTGCTAACATATTCATCAAAACTTATGCCAACTTGGCTCTATAGCCAACGCGTCGCCAAGTTTCTCCTGAATTATACTGAAGGAATGGCTTTGCTTCCTAATATTACAACTTTACATAAAAAATACAACTGAAAGTAATATTAACGTATTACAAATCCAGATAGAAATCATTTACTCTCTTTTAAGCATTCATTACACAAAATTCGTTACATTATAATCGAACCATATTACCACAAACTCATCGAGCTCCGTTTATACTTAAACATTTAATCCAGTGTTTCTCAAACTGTGAGGCGCCCCCCCCGTGGGGCGCGGTAACCCTGCGAGGGGGGCGCGAGCATATTGAAAATAAAAGGTTTAAAAATAATTTTTTGGAATGAAGTAAAACAAAATGCTTTCTGACAAAATAAAAAATACACTTTTACATTGATATAATTTATTTTTATCATCTGGTGATCATCAAAAAAAAAAAGATTCCACTTCCAATTCTCATTAGCCATCTTTGATGCTATAACCATATTAAAAAAATATTTTGTTTGCTTTGCTGTAATCCCACAATGCGAGATTGTTTTATTCCTTTTTTTTAACCTAAAATATTACATTAGCTGACCTTCGAACTTACTGGTATGGTTATCTCCGTCATTTTTTTTAGGGAAGTTGTAATTTTGTGGTTTTGATTGCTGTGTTGTACGACTTATTATGATTTATAAATGTAAATGAGCAGAATATTAAAAAAAATGGGCATCTGTGATCCCTATTGAAGGAAGTTGAAACTGAACAAGCAATTGAAGAACCTACTGAAATAATGCATATTAATCAAGATTGCGAAAGTAAATATCAGAAAAGCGTTAGGCATGAAACGTTTGAGTTGATTTGAAATTTTCAAATGCTGCCTAAAGATCTCTATGAAGAAAACTATGAAGCCATAATGTAGCACTTCGCCTTGTCAAAAAGACACAAGGAAGAATAAGTTCAAAATGCTATTTGTAGATCATGAAACGACAGCAAAACTACAAAATACGACAGTTTTGCTGGAAAATAAAGTTCCTGTGTTGTTAGCGAAAAGTGTCTGTGGTTTATGTATGTCCTTTATTAAAAACACGCACATTTGGAACATATTCTTTAGTTTTATTGGATTTTTTCTCAAATTTTCAAAGAAAAATTTAAAACTCCTTGAAAGTAGGTAAGTATATTTTCTCTTATTTAAATTATTCACTGGAATTATGATTTTTATCGTGTATAGGAAAAATATTTATAAAATAAATTATAGTTTTAAAACAAACTAAAAAAACATGCTTTTATAGTTAATTGAACTAAAATGTAAATATATATATATATATATATATATATATATATATATATATATATATATATATATAAATTACTTAAAAGAAACATACAAAATTTTATACTTAACTTGTTAATTTGTACGGTTTATTATTATGATCGCATTGTAGCTTTAACGCCCCCCAAGTGTAATACATTATTATTAGCATTCAATACATTATTATTTTTAGGGGGCGCGATTAAAATTATGATTGAAAATTGGGTCGCCAGTAGTGAAAGTTTGAGAACCACTGATTTAATCACAAAAAAATTTTCTTCAATAAATATCCTGAAATGAAAGATAAAACTACTCTAAACCTCACAGGATTAAATGTTTTATTTGCATTTCTTAATTGTTCATGAACCATTCAGGGGTACGAACCCTCCAACAAGAGCACCCCTTTGTTATATAAGAGCAGGGATTCGCACATTCAAGGCCAAAGTGTGTGTCCAGTGGTCAGTAAGGATTGTGCTCTACTTAGGAACTAATCTAAACGGGATGAGAGTTAAGGAACGATACGTTCATATTCCCCTTCCAGACGTACGTTGAACGAATCTTTAAACAGGATGAATGCACGCTTACATCGTAACGTCTCGTGGGATTCCTTCTCTGCATGGAGAAAATCAGAAAACGTCATTTAATGTAATGTACCTTTAAATATTAAGAATCTGCCTAGATAACGTTATGTGCTGAATGCAAATCCCCTATTTTAGACTTAATAATGATGTACGTATATGCATGATATGGAGAATTTCTGCATCATGTCTGCATTAGGGAAACGCGAGTGCATTATTCTAAACTATACGGTATTATTTAATAGCATTCTTTTTATATAAAATGATACATGATGGTATGTCTTTTGTAATGAATGAATAACAAGGTGAAGCCGGGATTCAACTAATTTTAAATGATTTTATACAAATGGCATAGTTCAAAAGTTTCGTAATCTAATATGTTTTTATATTGTTAATGGGTTCTCTGGTATACTGAGTATACTAGGGTTAGTATAAGTAATTTAAATCGGGATGCTTAGCAAGTTAATATTACTTTTTGTTGCATTTATTTATGATAAGGACTGTAATCACAAACAACGCCATACTTTGCATTATAGTGGTGGTTAACCTTTTATCTACTGCATTATGATTAATTGCAGTTTTTTCATGCAATATATTTCTTTTAATCACTACATTAAGGTATCGACTACTTGTGACAACTTTTTTTTGAAAAAAAGGAGATATGGAGATCTTTTTGTGATTTTTATATTTATTTAGTATATTTTAAGGAAAAAATCCTAAAATTGGTAAAAGAAAAAAAATTATTACTATTAAAATGGGAAAAAACTAGTAAAAATGTACGAAAAATTACATAAACGGGGCCCGCTCTGTACAAAGATTTTATGAACAAGTTCTCAATTTTTCAATTTTGATGTGTTACTTTGTTATTCCTGTTTGAAGTGACCTTCACGATAAGAGATATTTTAATTTTTACAAAAACTAGAGCACTTTATCTAAGTCATTATACGAAATTGCTTAAAAAAACATTGACTATATTCACATAAAGAACTGCAAATTTTGAAATAAAACAGTTATTGATAAATCTGAAGATCAAAACACTTCTACTGTTATGCAAAACATAAGCAAAAAATTTCAGCTAATTATTTTCACATTTAATTCACATTCGAAAAAAACACATTTCGAGTAAAACGCATTTTAATGTTTGACATCTTGTGTAAAGTTATGGTATTTGCTTTTACTAAAACGCTTGTAGTTTTTGTTCTAGTGGAGGAAAAATAAAGTACTTGGTATTGTTATTAAGTTAATAAAATGGTTTATAAAATAAAGTCATAAAAAAAATTTGCCAATTTTTGAAAAAATCATGGTTTTAGGGTAGTCGGATACCTTAAAAATTAAGAGATATACATAAACACAATGCTCAACTTTGGGGAATTTAATCCGTTAGAGCAGGCATGCCCAACCCGTGGGCCATTTGGAGAATTTTTGCGGCCCAATTGAAGTTTCTGTCAATATTATTTTAGACATTTGGACTACAGACGGTGTGACGGTACAGCCCCATGTTGGGCGCCATTGTGATGTACCTCCCCTTGGAAGTACATCCCTCGAAGTATCAACGTGAGCTAGAGGTGTAGGGTTAGCGAAAGAACTAGGATCATACATTATATTAATATGACTTTATTAAGATATTCAACTTAAACTTTTAACAAATATAATTATAATAATTAATATGAGAGAATCTACGATGACGCAATATGCAACACACAATATATATATTTATATTATGATTTAATCTAACTCAGACCAATCTCAATAAGCGAACTGTCTAATCCTCTGTTATACTAATAAGTAATCAATACTACCTTATATTATTCCGTAATGCTACTTGTCTTTATCTGCAATAAGATACAGCTTGACGACTAACTTCTAGTCGAACAGCAATATGTTTATCTACGACACGTAGAACTTAATCAATCTTGCATCACGAACTGCAATAATCATCAACTGCCACAACGCACATCAATTGTCTAACATTCGTTTACATTGCCATCCCGCTTACTCTAAGATCCTATATTTAAAGTCCGTTTATTTGCATATCTTCTTCACATCTCGTTTCCTGAATTTGGTTGGAAAAGAGTTGCCATTAATTCTGGCCCAAAGAACCCAAAAGACTTGTTAAAGAAAAGACGCGTAAGACGTCACAACGGTTGAATCGAAAATATCGGGTTTTGACCCACTCCCACCTCTCCCCGTGCAGATTTTACCGAAATAATTTTTTTCCTTCATTTGACTTCCAAGCAATTGTAATAACAGGTGTTGATGGATGAAGGAAAGTAGATGAGCTTGGGTGTGTTATTCCTCTTTCAACGAGAACTTCTTTGAGAGTGAGTAGTGTATTTATTTCTATTTGTCAGAGAGATAATTTATGTCTATGTTTTTAAGTTCAGATTAGTAGTCTTTTTCTTGTTTTATTTGGCAATGAAAGAATCCGATGATGGATTTAATGAGTTGCCTCAGAACTTTCATACCAGTTAGTAGAAATGTAAGATAATTACGGCAGCAGAATAAAAATGCTTAATATTTTAACCTTCTGAAATTATGTAACTTTTTCATTTTATGATATATATTTAATCACGGTGCAATAATTAATATCTTACAACAAGAAACTAAACACTTGGCTATAGGGAAGAGAAAAAACTGGTTTTGGCAAACAATGTAATAATTACAAAGCTGTTCTTCTTTACTTAATTGCTTTTTTGCATTTGAAATAAAAATTTTGAAAATCTAAATCAATTTTATGCAAACATACTGTAACACAAGTGTAAAATGTGAAGATGTAACGCACATAGTTGTTATACTACGTAACCTCTCAGAGGGCAGCATAAACCTACTGTAGATAAGAACCTTGTAGGTTAAGACATATTCTTCCACCAACAAGTGCAATCGGTCGACTTTCAACTTTGTTGTGATTGTGATCCAGTATAACGTAAACTTGGTGCTTTTTGATCATATCAATAATTGAATGCTGTGCGATAGTAAAATATTTTGAATAATTTCTTTTATTTTGATATGTGCGGCCCACCTTAGTTTAGTAAATTTTTACGTAGCCCACCAACCAATTTGGGTTGGGCTCCCCTGCGTTAGAGCGAATTAATTAAAGATATTCAAAACTTTAAAATTAATTATACACACTCTTCGCTTAAAATAAATTGTCAAGGTTTTCTAAGGTCTTCATTAACATACAAAAGACCTTTACATACCATACATACCATACATCAAAGACCATACATACCTTTAGACATTAATTACTTTTTCGGAACAAAAATGACAATCTTCGCAATCCGCTGAAAACGCAATTTTTGCTATAAATCTATTCACCTTCCCCACTAAAATACTCATCATAGAACCTGTGCTGCTTTATATCTATGGAACAGTGGATTTAAAAGAATATTCCTTCTAAGCATCGTAAGTATTTGTAAAAATGGTTATTCTATGTAATTTTAAAGTGAATGGAAATTATAAGTACCATCGGTAGATAAAAGGTTAAACGGTAACTCGGCACTGTTGTAGCTTATTGGTCAAGGTAACGGACTCGTGGCCACAACGTGTCATGAATTAGAGCCCAGTCCCGCTGAGGACCCGCCATGCAGTGGGTCCGATGCGCATTAAATATGTTGAGGCTCAAACGTCCTCCATTTGGTGTGGAGTTTAGGAAATAAAGTTCCAAATCAGGTATTGTCCTCGTCACTTGAGCATGATTAAAAATGAAGAGGCTCGACGCCAAAATCCCTCTTGTAGCTGTAAATTGTGACGTTAATATTCACTCACTTAATGGGAACTTAAAGAAATATTGACGATACAGCCAAGTTGGCCTCCATTTTGGCGACCATATAGATACTTCTAAAAATTACTGGAGAGGTTTATAACCTTATGACTTATGACGTAAGCGGAGTTTTAGAGAAAGCATTGGAAAACCCTTCATACTGTAAACAGCAGTTGCTTCCTGAAACTGAATTAATTCTACTTCAGCTGTGTGTGTGTGTGTGTGTTGAAGTGCTCACTTCAGTGCGTCTACCTTGGAACCTGTTGTTGCTTGTGGATAGTTTTTTTCGTTATATACGTGTACTTTTAGACACTGATAGTTGTGACTGAGTATTGTAGAAGTGAGGACCTTCTGAAACTTTTCATACCAGTTTTATTGTTTTTTATCCTGTATTTCGAGGATTATTTTTGCCAATAAATCGCATCGTGATTATTTTGTTCTTTAGAACTACCTTACCACAAAGTCCACAAATCCCTACACTCGCAACAATATTAAACGTTTTCCTGGTTCTATTTAGAATAATTTTCCGATGTATGAGAAATAATGTGATGATAATGTTTGTATAATTAAAATAGTTTATCTACAACAATGACTCTTATCTGTCATCAGAACCATAATAGTGGATGTCACTGAATTTTAGCAGTGAGTTGAATTTTTTTTGTAAGTTGCTAATGATACCAGGCGTAAATCCTGCTCTTATTTTGATAAAAGCGTTGCCATTTCTCCCAAATAATTGAAAATAATTTCATTTTCTCAAAAAGTCAAAGTAAAATTCGGAAAAGAAAGAAATATATAATTTATTGTCTATGTATTACTTTTAGCTTATTTCCTAATGGAGTATACGTTATGCCTATCGTTTCTTGTATTCCGTATTCTCCTTTTCGAGCATTCCGTTTTTTTGTTTAAGGACATCGCACTTAAAGTAACACGACAGCTTTCACTTTTATGCGATCAAGAACTCCAAAAAGAACCTCCTCTTCCGAAAGGAATCATTTTTTAAAATATCAAGAAAGATACCATTAAGGGCCTCTAATTATTTCTTCATTCGATTTGCGCCGAGACATGTTGGAATTACCAGACGATTTTTTACAACCATTAATGGAACGTCATTGTTTATGGAATAAATTTTGCATTATTTAAATACTCTTTGTTTAATTATATGTAAGGAAGGATGTATAAATACATAGATTTATAATTTACCTTCGAACCAACTGAAGAACGTTACAGAATACAACACAGAAGAATCCAGTAACATACCTAACAAGTGGAAATATTTTTCCATTGAACAAAATTATGTACCCTAAGCCTTCGGAAATCTTTTCAAATAAAAGGAGAATATCTATACATAAACATAAAAATCAAGTGTCTGTTTGTAATTTGAAATTAACAGCTTTTTACTAAATGTATTTAAAAGTATATCAGTTTTTGAAAAAATCAGTTTTTAAAATTTTCGTCTGTTTGTCTCTCTGTTTGTGGCCGCTAATCTCTGAAATGGCTGGACCCATTTTGACGGAACTTTCACTGGCAGATAGGTAATATAAGAAGTAATTTAGGCTACTTTTGTTTTAGAAAAAAATATACAATTCCACGAAAATTAAATAAAAACCAATGAAATAGTGAACAATATCCAATTCAAATAGGGATTATTTATTTCAATATGGATTATTTTATTTCGCGAGCCTTCTGCCTCAACGATTTCTAGCATTTATGTCAAACTTTTTTGTTTAATTTGGTGCTGCCACTCACGCCATTTCCCGTTCATGTCCTTTGATCCTAATGATTTTACAGTCCTCACCCTATCGACAGTGTCAAATGTCATGCGTCCCTCTCACTCATTGCTCAACAAAAAAACAAAGAAAAAAATAAAACAAAAAAGAAACTGATTCACAAGTAGAAGAACGACATAATTATAGCATATGTATTTCTGTACGTGAAATACATAATTATTAAGCTCTGCGAATAGAATAAACACTTTTTTCTTAAATTCCACGTAGGCGAAGTCGCGTATAACAGCTATTTACCATAAAATAAATGCATCAAAATGAAATATTAACGTATTGCACATCCAGATACAAATTATTTACACTATTTTAGGCGCTTATTACACAACATTTGTAACAATGTGTTCCTTTTGCTAAGCAGAAGGAAGGTGCTTTCAAAAATCAAATCACAAAAGAGTTACGGGGCGTATAAATAAAAAAATCTTTTTTTTATCAGCTATTATATCTACTGATTTAAAGTTTAGCAAACATTGTTTTTTGCTTAGTTGATATATGCAAAAAGCTTTTTTTGTTTAATTTACAATTCACGTAAAATTAAAAAATTAAAAACTACTTTATCCTTCAGTCTGTAATTTTTCAATTCACCCGTGCGAAGAACAGGTATACCAGCTACTATATATATATATATATATATATATATATATATATATATATATATATATATGGGATTATAGTACAGTTCTAGGGGTATTCAATAATCACACTCTCGTTTGTTTCTAATCTAACGTTTAATGCTGGACAAAATATACACAGTTCTACTCACTACGACAAACGTTTAATACATATAATACAATATCTACAATTCGATTAAGCCCCGGATCATCGACCTGCGCGTCTAGAGTCCGCTCGCTGAATCTTAATCTTCACAATAATACTGAGGTACAGGAGTGTTGAGAGTGACCTACGCGTCTCTCTCGTGAACAACGGATTAGTGGGTCCCTACTCGGCCACCGTTCTCGTCACTCTCCCTTCAGCCCCGGATCATCGACCTCCGAGTCTAGCGTCCGCTCGCTGAATTCTCTCCCCTTCGTTAACTCCTGGTGGCTGCCTTGACAGCACCCTCTGTAGAATGTCCATGTGGAAATTTCCCACAACTCTCGGCCATCCACACAAGCAGTGTCCTCACTGCTCACGCACTAAAGATCTGAAATAAACAAACTAAAAAAACAATAAAAAAAAGAACAAAGGTTAATATACAGTTACACAAACATTTGAAACAAGTTCATTCCTCCTCTCTCATCAATGCCAAGTCCCTGGTTTCATCTGGTCTGCTGATGCTGACGTAACATTGGGCCCCTCATGGTCTCCAATTTTAGCCACATCATATCGGTCATGGGGTTTCACTTTGGTCACCTGGTATGGTCCAAAATATTTTATTCGCAGTTTCAATTTGTTTCCAAACTGAGTCCTCATGATTGCCACCAAGTCACCTTTCTTATATAGATGCGCTTCTTTCCGTTTTCGGTTGTAAGTTCTCCTGTTTTCTTCTTGAATCTTCAAAATGTTCTGCTTTACCTCTCTTCTCAGGTTATCTCGATGTTGGAAGAGTTGCTCTTGACTCTCTTCTTCAAGCAGATTTCTTATTATGACATCTTCAGGATTCTTCATTTTAACTCTTATGAGCAATTCAAATGGTGAATACTTTGTATTGCGTGAAGGCACACTGTTCAGCACACGTTGTAGTGAATCTACATGCTTAAACCACTTAGTCGGGTCTTCGATGGACATCTTGGTCAATACTGGAATTAGTACTCCATGGATTCTCTCAACCTGTCCATTCCCTCTCGGCAATCCCGTTGTTATTTGTACATTGCTAATTTGCTCATCAGCACAGTAGTCTTCGAATTCTTTAGATCTGAACGCTCCTCCTTTGTCATTAATCCCTCGTGAAGGATTCCCAAAAGTTTTCTGTTGCAACTTCAGTCTTTCAATGGCTTCTTGAGCTGTAGTGCCTTTGGTTGGATACAACCACGTAAACTTTGTAAATGCATCAATAACAGTGAATATGTGATTATAATTTTTATTGGTCGTTGGTAATGGTCCAATAAAGTCCACGTGATATGTCGACAACGGTAGATCTTCTTTAGGAATAGGGTTTAAAAAGCCTTCTCCCTTTCCTCTCTTCTTATTGACTAATATGCACTCAACACAGTTCTTAATAACGTTTTTGATACACTTTCTCATATTCGGAAAATAATAATCTCTTTTCACCAACTATTCAGTTTTTGTCGCTGCAAAATGTCCAAATGAGTGAGCTTTCTTAATCACATCTACTTGCATCATCTCTGGAACGACTAGCAACTCCTGATCCTCACTTATCTTGTACAAGATTTTATTACTTACGATGAATTCAGAAGTTTTACCTTCTTGCAACAGCTTCTTAATAGTCCTAATATATTCATCAGATTCTTGAGCGTTCGCGATCTTGTACGTTAGTTCATCACTAGTAACTAGCATAACAGGATGTCTGCTCAACGCATCTACATGTTGCATTTGTTTTGCAGGATGATGGAGCACCTCGTAATCAAAATCTGTTAAAAAAATCGACCACCTAGCCATCTTTGGCGTTAATTCCTTCTTGTCGAGTGTTTTCGCAAATGCTGCACAATCCGTTTGAATTAGGAATTTCCTTCCCAGTAGGTAATTTCGAAATTTTTTTTTTCAGAGCCTCTATAACCGCCAGTACTTCTAGTTCATGACTACAAAGTTTCTCTTCTTGAATGGAAGTCTTTTTGCTCATGTAATGGATAGGATAGAAACGTCCATCCTCACCTTGTTGTAAAAGTACAGCACCTAGCCCTAGTTTGCATGCATCCGTATGCAATTCTAACTTAGCCCCTTCCTTAAAGTGATGTAATACGGGTTCACTGGATATAAAAAGTTCTTTAGATTTTGAAAAGCTATTTTTTGTGCATGCCCAAATTCAAAAGGATTTGTTCCTCTTAATAAGTCATTAAGGGGCCTAGCTATCATGCCGTATGAAGGGATATACTTTCTAAAATACCCTGTTACCCCAAGGAAACTTTGCACATCTTTCTCGTTTTTAGGCTCCGAAAAGTTACAAACTGACACTGTCTTTTCCGCCGAAGGTTGAATTATACCGTTCTGGATCACATACCCTAAAAATTTAATCTTCCCCTGCAAAAACTGACATTTTTTTCAGATTTAGTTCAACGCCGTATCTGGACGCGGTCACCACACGAGCTAATTTTTTGCAAGCCTCTTTTTCATCAGTAGCCGGAATTACTATATCATCTAAATAAATAATTAATGTACCGTCTCTTAGCTACTCTCTAAACACGTACTTAATGTACCTTTGGAAATAGTTACTGCTAATAGACAACCCAAATAGCACTTTTAAAAATTCATATTGGCCAGTTTCCGTTACAAATGCGGTATATTTTCTACTGGCTTCATCAACATCTACATGAAAAAATGCATTCTTTAAGTCAAGCGTTGTGAATATTTTCCCATTCCCTAACTTATCTAAAACCTCTTCAATTATAGGAAGTGGATATCTATCCTTAACTATTTTCTTGTTTAATTTTCTGTAATCTATACACAGTCGCATCGTTCAATCTTTCTTTTTACACACCACAGCCGGAGATGAGAAAAATCGGAACAACTCTATGTATTCCCAGCTCTAACCACTCATCTATTTGCTTTTCTACCTCTCTCTTTTCAGGCAAAGATAGCCTACGTGACCTCTGAGCAATGGGTTTTTCATCCGATAGAATTATTTTCATTTTCAGAGCAGTTGTCTCTGTTTTATTCGGACTGTAATTTTCTATTAACGTCTGGACTTTATCCCTTACTCCACTATTCGAAATGTGTGAAACATCATATAAACATTCATCAAACGTCTCCGATACCTAAGTAAAAACAAATTAGACCCATCAGTGATCTTCTCCGAGTTAGCTACACCCCCGTCAGCTCCACGTCATCTTCTCCCCCTGTTTCATTTTGTAAACACACCGGCTTGCACGACGCGTTCGTCGACTCCGCTTCCTCTGACTCACTCTTTAAGAACTCAAAAACTTTCGAGGGTAACAATATTGCTGCCTCGATCCTGCACACTGCCGCTAGTATTTTTTTCTTTTCCCCACCCTTCAATGAGATCGTAAATTCTGAAACATTCGCACTTCTCTTTTCTCCAAAACAACTCGTCAACACGATTTGAGAATGAATTCTTTTCCCTTCCGAAACGTATTTTGAATTGATAATTACTGAATTCGCGCCTGAATCCAAGGTTGCCCTTAGTGGGGTATCATCAACAATTACGTCTACGTACTGCAATTCATTAAATAAAAAGTTATTTTGATTAGAAATAGAAGTTTCAATTTGATTTACGGCATGACCTGTATCCTTATTTCTCTTTTCTGAGTTCATCGTTTTCTTCGTGCAATTCCTTGCGAAATGTGGGCCTCCACAAATATAACACGATACTGTTTTGTCTGATCTAACACTTTGGTTATGTTTTGGAAACTGTCTTTGGATTGATTTGTATAACCCATGTTCGCGCGGTTCTTACTATGAACATCATCGTTTTTACTCTTAAAAGTATTTGGGTTCCGAGAGTCATGCAGAGATCTGTTTTTCGAAATGAAAAATATATCGCACGCTTTTCCTAATTCATTTGGCGTCCTCCATTGATCCGTCTGCATAATTTTAATATGTGAAGCAGTTTCTGGCTCTAAAGTATCTAAAAATTTATCACTTATCATTAAGTCAACTAAGGATTTAAAATAAACAACGTTCCTAATTTTTAAGTAGTATTTAAACATCGCACTTAAACTTGTGCCGAATTGCACATGGGTTTCATCTGCTAGCCTTTTGGCTTTTCTAAAATTAAGTAAACACTCCTGCGCAGTGGGCTGGAACTCTCTTAAAATTAATGATTTAACTAAATCGTACTCTTTTATTTCGTCATCTTTTATGTACAGTAAAACATTGTGTGCTCTCTCACCAAGAATATTAATAAGGATTTCTGCTTTCAAGTTTTCGGGGACATTTTTGACTCTAAATGACCGTTCTAGGGATTGGAAAAAAAGACCAAAATTTTCTGTTTTCGTTGGGATTTGTATAGTCAGCGTTTTTACACTCTTAATTAAATTTTCTAAATTATTCGTATCTCCTTTTGAACTTTGTTGCGTTGCTTGCCCTTCTGCCAAAGTTTTCTGAAGTTCAATTTCTCGTTCAATTTGCTGTAGTTTAATTTTTTCTAACTCTAGTTGTGAGTTGGTCTCTTGCAGCTGCCGTTCGGCTTTCGCCTGTCTGTCCTCGACGGACAAATTTAGCAGATTTATCACAAAATCGAGATCGTCTTTAAAAGCTGCGGATTTTTCCAATTTGTTTTTCAATTGAATTATTGTTTCTTTAGACGTAGCTTGTTCTCCAATTTCCTTGAGAACATTTATTAAGTCCTCCTTTCTTATATTTTTGTGGTACGACATATTATAAAACAATTATACTTATTAAAATAGAAGGATATTAAAAGGTATCTTACATTTTTTTTTCGTGGAACTCCCTTCTACATACACAGACAAATAAGTATCCAATGACATGCACACACAAATGTTCACAGTCCAGATCGCGTTAGTTGCAGTATTCACACAGTCCTTACAGTCCATATCGCGTTTGTTGAAATATTAAGGTATCCGACAACTTTTTTTTTGAAAAAATGGAGATATGGGGATTTTTTTGTGATTTTTAGATTTATTTGGTATATTTTAAGAAAAAAATTCTAAAATTAAAAAAAGAAAATTTTTTTATTAGTATGAAAATTGGGAAAAACTGGTGAAAATTTACAAAAAATTACACAATCGGGGCCCCCTCTGTAAAAACATTTTATGAAAAAATCCTTAATTTTTCAATTTTGATATGTTGCTTTGTTATTCATGTTTGAAATGATCTTCAGGATAAGAGATATTTTAATTTTTACAAAAAATAGAGCACTTTATCTTAGTTATTATACGAAATTGCTTAAAAAAACAGTAGTTATATTCACATAATGGACTGTAAATTTTGTAATAATGCAGTGATTTAAAAATCTGAAAATCAAAACAATTCCACTATTATACAGAACATACACAAGAAATTTCAGTAAATTATTTTCAAAACCTTTTCAGCAATCCTTGTCCCCGTTTGAACATTTTCTGAAAAAACACATTTTGAGTAAAACACATTTTAAAGTTTGAAATACTTTTTTCTAAATATTAATACTTACATACAGGTTTAAAATTCTCCAGATTTATACGTGACACCTTCCTTTTTCTCAGATAATGCACAGTTCCTTTTTTTAAGTCCTCTGAGTTTTTTCTCTTGTTTTTTGTAGATGGCAATGAATGTCTCTCCGAGTCGACAATTCTTTCGCCATTAACCTTTGAAAATCCCTTCAGAATGAAATAACCCATTGGGATGTGTAAATATTCCAACACGGAAAGAATCCCTTTAGATCCATCATTGAACTGTAATACAGCCAAGAATGCACCAAATTGTAATATCAGAAGTGCAACAAAAGTTTCTTTTGGGATTATGCTCCACAAAACACCATTAAAACTTTCATTGGCATTTTGGGTCTTTCCGTGTAAACATTTTTCAAGAAGTGATTGGTCACATAAATTCATATAGGTGGTTTTCACTGTGTTCAATACAGCATTTGGTAAGCCAGCTGTTCTATGTTTATACAGTTTTCCTTCTTGCTTGGTCTTTTGGTATTTACACCATGTATCGGATCCAGAAGGGCATTGTCCATGCATGGGTTTTTTGTCGGTGGAGCAACAATGAAAAAATGCAGCAATGACTGCAGTCTGCATGTTAGACAAATTGCCGACATTACTCCGAATTGCAATTCCAAAATAATTTTGAAGTGTGTCGATGAATTTGTCGGTCAATTTACCTTTTCCACCTAAGCCTTTTGTAGATTTTTTCAGCTTTCGTAAACGAGAGCTAACTCTCTTCTGCACATGTCATATGCACTCATATTTAACTACGCTATCATAACCATAAATGTCTTTCACATTATTGAACGCCTTTGAATCCCCATCCCCGTAATAAGACGTATATCGAAGACTGCGGTTTGCTTCAGACCTTTCAAAAATCCTATAAGCACCGACAGTTTCCATATTAGACGCTGATCCTTTGTGATTTTTACATAAATGTGACACTACGCATTTTTTTGGAGAATCCCGATGTTTTTCGGTTTTCATACACACTCGGCAATATTGACTGAGCACTTCAATGTCTAATATTTTTCCAGAGTCCACAGAAATTGTCGAAAAACATCCATTCAATGAAGAGTAGCCACGTTTTTGCCATGTACCATGTACACTAACGCTACACTCATTTGAACATTCTGCAATGGATTTTGCTGACTCCAACATAGAATTGTTTGCAGCTTGTGACGCAGCATGCAGCAACTTAATTTCATGTTGTCTGTATGTACATTTTGACAGATAAGGAATATTCAGCATACTGAACAGTTTCTTTCCAGATGAAAATCCTTTGCCAATAATTCTCATTCCAAAGACAAAAAGAAGGTTTATAATATTTAAATTATTCACCTTTGATGTGGAAGTGAATCCTTTTGTGAATGAACAGTTCTTACACTTGAGACATAAATTTGACTGCAAACCAAGTCTTGAGTCTTCAATCAAGTACAGTTCTTGATTGTAACAAACAGGACAAGAAAGAATAGAGAATATTGACATCAGTATTTCGATGTCGAAAATCCTATTACCAGAAAGAGTTTCGGAATCAACATTAAATAAAGTGTCACTTAATCCTCTTCCCAATTTTTCAGAACTAATACTTCCTTCACTAACTTTTTTTTTTGAGCAGTGCGGAAATTCCCATGAAACTTTCGCTTCTTCTGGCGTCTCTTTCGTTCATTTCCCATGGCAGAAACTTAAAGAATACTAAATAAGTAATTTTATAAAATACGAAAATCAAAATGAACTTATTTCAGTAAAAACTAGAAGGAAAAAAAAGTTAGCAGTAATATCAAACGTTAAGAAGTAAATAAACACATATCCTGAAATTGCCAGATGTGAAAACTTATTTTATAAAGAAAAATAAGTGAGGCTTTTTAATAGCGTTTAAACAAAATATTAAAATATACTTTAGTTCAAAATATATTTTTCAAAAAGTGGAAAGAAACCGAAAAAAACCTTCAGTTTTGGTTTCAGAATGCCACTTCCGGTCGGCAGTTACCAACCGGAAGTGTCATCTGCTTTTACTAAAACAGTTGTAACTTTTGTTCTAGTGAACGAAAAATAAAAAACTTGGTAATTTTATAAAGCTAATAAGTTGGTCTACAAAATAGAATCATAAAATAAATTTGTCAATTCTTGACCAAATCCCCGATTTTAGGGTAGTCGGATACCTTAACAGTCCTCACAGTTCATATCGCGGCCTTGCCCCTATATTTTGTGGGATTATAGTACAGTTCTAGGGGTATTCAATAATCACACTCTCGTTTGTTTCTAATCTAACGTTTAATGCTGGACAAAATACACAGTTCTACTCACTACGACAAACATTTAACACATATGATAGAGTATCTACAATTCGATTAAGCCCCTAATCATCGACCTGCGCGTCTAGAGTCCACTCGCTGAATCTTAATCTTCACAATAATACTGAGGTACAGGAGTGTTGAGAGTGACCTACGCGTCTCTCTCCTGAACAACGGATTGGTGGGTCCCTACTCGGCCACCGTTCTCGTCACTCTCCCTTCAGCCCCGGATCATCGACCTCCGCGTCTAGCGTCCGCTCGCTGAATTATATCTCCCCTTCATTAACTCCTGGTGGCTGCCTTGACAGCGCCCTCTATAGAATGTTCATGTGGGAATTTCCCATATATATATATATATATATATATATATATATATATATAACTCAGTGGCACTAAAATGAACTCAGTGCACTAAAAGCTCATGAGGACCTATTGTGCCTATCCCAGTATACGTGACCATTGGGTGATGAGGTGCATTAACAGATGTCCCGACAGGTGGTGAGTCTGAAGCGAGATCCCCAGTGTTTATGTCCCCAAGCAAACTTGGTACTTATTTATCGACAACGCATTAGGGCTTAAAGGAGGAATTGACCTTTCCCAGCCCGGGAATAAAACCCGGAACTATGGTGGGGAATCGCGAGACGCTACTACTCGATCACTGGGCTTTGATATACAGCTGTGACCAAATTTGTGGACATTCTTTTTAAAATTGTAATGTTTAAGTTTGTGTGCTTATAGAAAATTTTACGTTACACAAAATGCTAAACATTTTATATCATTTTAAAGGGAATTTAATACTGAATTCATTTCAAAAACAAAATTCAAATATTTGCAACGCGTAAAACATTATTCTGTAATAACTGTCGATATACATAAAATATACTGATGATAGCAGTGAGTTATTAATGCCAAGCGATGTTTCCTTTATTCTTTATTACAACTTCACATCGATGTTTAATTGAGCTGAAAATAGTTTTAAGCTATTTTTTTCGTAAATACATGATGTCATGAAACAATTATATCCTTAGTTCATACCTTTTTATTTCATGGGTATCTCATTCGGACGAGAAGTTTCAAACTGTGCTACAAATTTTTGATAGGATTGTGGTGAGGACTGTTTCCTGGCCAAGACAACCACTCAATGATCTTAGAATGGCACCAGTATTTCAATTGTGACAAGGAGCAGAATCTTCTTGAAATGAAATGAAGCATTGTGGGTAAATAGATCACTGATGCAAGGCAGAAGTTTGGGTTCTAGAATGGAGTCAATGTATTTTATGACATTCAATGTTACATCGATGGTATGAAAGCAACCAATACCATCTGCTAATTAACATGATAAGCATGTGTGCAGTTAAGGGATAAAATTATGTGGGTATTTCACATATGCCTGGATGCAGTCAGGATGTAGCATTTCTGTTATTTTACGTCTTACATCTTTTGGGCTATCAATACCGAATAACGATATTTCAGTTTCGTCCCTCTTTATAACTTGTTACCAATAATCATTTGTCCAATTAATGTGTTCCATTTCCCACTGTAGTCCATTTTAACACTGCAGTAAATTTAGATACGGCATTTTTCGTGGAGTTCTACCTTTTAGTCTTACATCTGCTAATATACTCTTGATTGTTTTTGAACTGACAGAAACAGCATCATCACTCAGACCACTTCTGATGGAAGTCTATGAAATTATTTTACCTCTGAAGCAAAGTATTTTGGTTCTTCTGTCATTAACAGATGTGGTGTACCTTTTTCGACCATTTCCTGCTTTTTTTTATTAAATTTGTCTCCTTAGACAAAACTCTCAGTCTCCAGATGTAATCACTAAACTAACCCCCTGTTATGTAATTTTAGCAAAGGGAATACCACTTTCACACATGTGTTCAATCTACTCTTTTATTGGATGCTATTGCTTTCTGACTAAATATCACTGTTATCCTGTCCAGGAAACAGTCATGACCTCAATCCTATCGAAAACTTGCGGCACCGTTTGAAAGCTCTTGCCCATGAAATAAAAAGGAACTAATTGAGGGTATAATTGTTTCCTGTCATCATGTATTAACGATGGAAGTGTTTAAAACTATTTTCAGTTCAATGAAACATCAAGGTGAAGCTGTAATAAAGATTAAACGCAAACTCACTAAGTTCTAATAACTCACTGCTATCATCAGTATCAATGCATATCGGCAGTTATAACAGCATAAGTGTTTTTACATTGCAACTATTTGAATTTTGTTTTCTGTATTGAATTTAGTATTAAATTCCCTTTAAAATGATATAAAATACTCAGCATTTTGTGCAACGTAAAATTTTCTATAAGCATACAAGTTTAAAAGTCTACCAATTTAAAAAAAGTGTCCAGAATTTCTGGCCACCACATATATAGTATAATAAAATAATAAATGTGAACCTACAAGGCCAAAAAGGAAAGAAATTGTATTCAAAGAAACATAACAATTGAAGATACAGAAGAATCTTTGTCTGAAATGTAGACCTATTATGGTTTCTAAGGCTGTTGCTAAATTAGGTCAGTGAATTAGGGTTAAGCTGCTTTATGGTACCACTTTCCCATATATATATAAATATATAAATTCTTGATTATATGAAATGTATGTAAAATCCCCTTATTTCCTGTCCTCTTTCGTAGCATATAACTCATTTTTTGTTCCATTATATGAATGAAAATTGAGTTTTACGGGCAATATTCGCGTCCTAGCATGAACTCGGAAAATAAGATTATTGCAAACCTATCTGTCGCCAGAGTCAACAGAATGACGACTTTATCACTCTCTGGGACAAACTTGGAGAAAAATGATAGTGCCAAAGAGCCATCGATGTCTCTCCAACCGATCCTTCTGGAAATTTCTATGAAGCTATATAAGGAACTTTGGGGCAATGGTCGGGACAGTTCAAAACAGAGTTCAATTGTATGCTTTGTCTGTGATAAGACATATGAATTTATCTTTCTGAGTGTTTGCTAGTGGAACTACTTAGAAAACCGTTTCTGGAACGTTGTAAAGCTTGCTTTAATGAGCACTACTTATACGACTGTAAACAATCTGTTACAATGTTTCTTTGCGTACATACTTCGTTTTGAATACTTGTACGTAGTAAGTCGTCCTATATTCGTGTCCATTAATAAGTCTGTTATTGTACAACCTGTTGATTCTCGCCCACCCCAAACAAATTGGCAACCATATATTTCGTAAGAAAAATGGATAGATTATTCATAAAGTTCTTAAATTCTGCAATCTAGATTAATATAAACGAGACAAATAAAATATTGTACTATCCAATTTCTATATCAAGTCTGTCTCTTTCAACTGTCAAGTTTTGGGTTAGAGCTGAGTTCGTCAACCTTTGGCACGCGGTAAAATTCTCATTTTCTCTCTGTACAAATTTGTCAATTTTTGAGTGAATCGAAGTTGAGAATTTTTTATTTTTTGTATTGGACCTTATTTGACCTATATATATATAATTTTCAGAATTACGGACATTAACGGAGTTACAAAAAAATTTGAAAGATAACTCTAAAGATACATTTATAGCTATTTTGGAAATAATTGAATATCATTGCCGTAGAGATTTATTTGTTTGAGGATTACAAATTGCATGATATCTGCTTTCCATTTTTGGTTCTAGAAATCTAAAAATAAAAATTATTTCTCCATATGAAAAATATTTCGAGTTCGAAATAAAAATTGTTTAACAACTGAATGCTCAGAATCGCGTTAAATTGAAAGCCACTCAGTAACCTGATTTTGCAATATGAAAGTAGAGTGGTGCAAGCACTAGGCTCGAATTTAAATTTTATTTATCTTTTTATTAAACTATAATGAAAGGAAATACCTAGATGTTATTTTGTTTTTTTCTTACTTTAACAAATATGTTTAACGATCTGTCTACAATGTAAGCTTCTTTTCGCCGTATGCCTAAGAACGTGAACTTAACGCGGAGCACATTTTTGGACAGAAAAAATGCCTCAATTTTTATAAAGGTGTATGACATTGGAACTGATGCATTTGTTTATAATATAGTGTTTTTAAAATTTCACGATATTTCATAAATAATCAGTTTTTCCTTTTAATATAGGAAGAGATAGCTCATGTAGCATTACGGAATAGGAGAAAAATTGCGAAACACATTTATAAAAAAAAATGTGCCCACAAGGATAAGAATGAGTGGAATGATAAAATAAGTGATTCTCTACAGGATAGTGAAGCCGGAATATAATATTAATGTTAGAATGCTTTTATATATGAAAAAAAATATTCCGAATTTGGGTCCCATTTTAGCCGAAAACACAGCCTTATTTTTTTTTATTTTTGTCAAAAAAATAGTTATAATTTAAGTAGTATAAAAATATCTAAGAAGTAAGAAATATCTTTAAATGATGCAAAATTAATGTAAAGCAAAACTGTAAATATATCTACAATTTTGACCTCTGTTCTTTTACTCTTCATGCATTAATGCGGGAATCGAATTGTGTCAAAAATGTCCTACTTTTGTGGTATTTTGACCCCTATTGGTACATTGGTTTGGCACTCCACAACTAAAAGGTTACCGATCCCTGGGTTAGAGCCTTAACGCCATTAAACCCACGATCACTCGTGCGGGGTGTTCTGTACACCTCAGCAACAAGAAAAGGCTCCCAGAATTCCAAAAAGAATGTGCAGGACCACGATTTTTTCTGTAGCTGCACATTTTAGGTCATTGAACTTCCAGGCATGATATAATCACTCTCCTTTAGATGATCGGAATGTAACGACTTTCAAAATTTTATTTGGGGTGCTGAGAACTCCCCGCAAGTAACTGAGTTATATTTTCGTACTCGGAGCATCTAAAATAGGGTAAGTTTTACTCTTTTCGTTTACATTTTTTTCACCTATACTAATATGCATACATATTTTATTTAAAATTTCAATAATTGTAGCACAAAAATTATATAATTCTATAAATTAATTGTGAAATATATATATATATTTTAATTTTTCAAAACATTTTCCAGAAATCATGACAAAAACTCCATGGAAAAGGTAGAAACAGCGATTTCGTCGTCTATAAGATACTGTATCAACAGATTGTCAAGATGAACTAAGTGAATTCGATGACTGTGTAATTTCAGAACCAAACTTGGAGAGATGAAACTTGAAATTGTAAGTTTTTATAATACAGAGGCGGTGTTGATATCACTGATGAAATGTGCAGTATATATGATGTATCGCGAATATGTAACCAATGGTCATTGCGAATATTTTATCAATACTGCAGGAATTAATGCTTCCAATATCTATCATTCGGTTCTTCCTGAAAAGAAAATGAGACGTTCAAGATTGTTAGAGGAGATTAGAATTGATTGTGTACAGCAAACAGGGGATACGAGATCGGAACTCCCAAAACTTAACAAAACACTCCAAAGAATCTTTACTGACACAGAAGAAATTAAAAAGAGCATTAATCCACCAAAAAAGGGACCTTGAACTGTTTGTCCACGAGTAAAAGATATAAAAACTAGTTGTTTTTGCCTTCAGTGTAAAAAAATATATGTGCTTGAAGCATATGACTACAGTCTGCTCTGAATGTTTGAAAAATAAATAAAATATTTGTTTTCTACATTCTACTATCCTTAACATCAATTGCAAAGTAATTTTTTTACTGGTATATTTTATAATGAAAATTTTGTAGGTTTAGTTTAAATTAATGTTAATCTCATTTGAAGGCCATGAATTTAATAATTTTATTTGTATAATACAAAAAACATCTTTTGTTTTATAAATATGCATCATAATTGACTTAATTTTAATTTCATAATAAATTACGCGTGTTAAAAATTTGGGGTGTTCTCTACACTCCGCGAGTAACGACGATAGAGAAACAGGCGCAAGTGACCGCGGGTTAAAACTCGCTGTGTAGCGAGACGGATACATATTGCATTTGTAGCTATAGAATACAATAAACATATTTAATTACATATTGTTTCCTTGTAGGAATATGTTCACAGAAACATAATTTTAATCCACACGGAAATATTTATTGATCACTTGGTTAATGCAAAATTTGAAAGTAAGTCTTATTTTTGTTTTGGCAATAGAGGAAAGAGCAAGGCTTATAAATCTTGAGAATTGAGAACAGTCATTTCGAGGGAGTGAATAATTTTCAGCAAAGCATTTATGTGGCAGTGGTTTGAAATTGCAAATGGCCCAAGCTGAGTCATTAAGAAAATGAGCTCTGTTTAGTGTGGAAGGACATTTAAGAGTGCAATTCTTATAGGAACAGTTGCGCAAACATTATTGGAATGCGAAGTCAGCAAAGCAGATTCTGTCATAATAAATTAAAGTGTTTTTGCTTAGTTTTACGAACAATTCAGGAAAAGTTTGCATTATATGAAATAAAAGACAAAACATAGTAAAATTACTGAGGTGTTGATGATAAATGAATTTGGGCAGTAGTTCAAGTGAAAAATAACATTTAATTTATTACGTAGATTATTTATTTTTAGGAAAATATATGGTAATTAAATATTAGAACTGAACGCATTCCGTGTGATTTTTTTGTTTAGGTATGAAACGTTTTTTTTTTTTTTTTGAGAAAAAAAATTTGATATCAAGGTATTTATACAATTTTAACTGCGTGTAAAAAATGGAAAACTTGATTTAATTAACGTGAATTATATAATCTTCAATAATTTTTTATTATTTATTTTTGAAATATCGATTGGTATATTTTGAGAAACAGTAATACACCTCCCATATATATATATATATATATATATATATGCGTGTAGGTTGCTAAAATTTATATTTCTTAAAATATATACACGCACAGAAAATATAATTGTATAAAAATATTTATTATAATGAAATTTTTCAAAACATGATTTTAGGAAAAATTTTATGTGAATTAGTATAAATGGATAAACTTTGCAAATATCTAAAAATAATTTAATAATTTTAAATTGAAAAAAAATAAGAAAATACTCAAATATTTGGTAATACATACCTAAAATAAGCTCGATATCCTCCCCTACATGTGGTGTAGTACTTAGTAGAGGGGTGTGTCACCTCAGGTATCATTTAACCGATTTTGAAACTTACGATATCCGTAGCCAAAATCCCTGTTGTAGCTTTATAATATAACTAGCCGTTACCCACCCGCTTCACTGGGTATTTCACGATGTTGTACAAATGTATACTGTTTACATATATATGAATTAATGATATCTAGCATTAAGAATTCGATTGTATTGAAAAATATATTTATAGCTGTAACTCTCGCCTTTTGATATAAAAAGGACATAAATTATAATATCTATAATTTCTATTTATATCTAAAATAGAAGTAGAAATATTTTTTACGCTCACTTAACCTAATACTCAGGTGGATTTCCACTAAAGAGACTTTCAGTGGATCTCTACTCCATAAAATAAGTATGTGTGCTAAATTTCAAGTCTAAATCTAACAGAGCAAAATCGGAATTTTTATCATCAATACTTCTCTGAGAGCATTCTTAGCGGATTCTAATTCAACAAAAGGAACATGCGAACGAAGTTTTATTATTATAGCCTTAGCAGTTCTAAAACGGAAATGTTGTCTATCAAAACGCCCCAATAATTCTCCCCGTTCCTCCATGGAGTTGATTTCCATAAAATCCATTCTTAGTGGAACTCTATTCAACTATAAAGAAAAGTGCTCAATAATTTCAAGTAAATGAGTTAATTTCAAAAACAGGAATTTTTCTATAACACACCTTAATCCCTCGCAACCCCACTCCTTTGGTGGTCCGCTTTCGCAAAAATCTTTGTAAAAGGAACTTTATTCCATGAATGGAAAATACCTTCTAATTTTCAAGCAGGTGGGTCTATTAGTTGAAAAGTAGAAATATTTATCTATTATAAACCTCCTTATTCCCCCTCAGTGACCCTTGGGGATAACTTTTCCCCAAAACTATTTGGTAGCGGATCTTTACGCCATGAAAGGAATCGGCTTACCAAATTTTAAGACTGTACGTCTAATAGTTTAAAAAAGGAGTTAATTGCCTATAACGCCACTTAATTCTCCACAACGCCACTTGGGGCCGATTTTCACAAAACCCATTTTTCAGCGGATCTCTACTCTATGAAAGCAATCCACTTACCAAATTTCTAGACTTCACGTCTGATAGTTTAAAAATGGAAATAAATATTCATAACGCCCCTTAAGCCCCCGCAACGCCACTTACAAAATGATTTTCATAAAACCCATTTTATAGCGGATATCCACTCAATGAATGGAATCTGCCTACTCAATTTCAAGATTTTACGTCGAATAGTTTAAAAAAGTTAATTGCCTATAACAACCAATAATTCTCCATAACGCCACTTGGGGTCGATTTTCACAAAATTCATTCTGTAGGGGATCTGTACCCTATGAAAGGAATCCGCTTGCCAGATTTCAAGACTGTACGTCTAATAGTTTAAAAAGGGAAATAATTATGTATAACGCCCCTTAAGCCCCGCAACGCCACTTAGGAAACGATTTTCCCAAAACCCATCTTATAGTGGATCTCCACTCAATGAATGGAACCAGCTTACTAAATTTCGAGATTTTACGTCTAATAGTTTAAAAAAGGAGTCAATTGCCTATAACGCAGACTTAATTCTCTACAACGCCATTTGGGAGTCGATTTTGACAAAACCCATTTTGCAGCGGATCTGTACTCTATGAAAGGAATGAGCTTACCAAATTTCAAGGCTGTACGTCTAATAGTTTAAAAATGGAATAATTATGTATAACACCTGTTAAGTGCCTTCAACGCCCTTAGGAGGTCGATTTTTGTAAAAATAATTATGTAGGGAATCTCTACCTTATGAAAGAAATATGTGTACCAAAATTTTCAAGACTGTACATCTAATAGTTTAATAATGGAAATAATTATCTATAACGCCCCTTAAACCCCCGTAACGCCCCTTGGGGTTCGAACTTTCCAAAATCCGTTCTTAGCTGACGTCTACTCCATCAAGGGAGAACCTACCTACCAAATTTCAAGTCTGTAGGCGTAATAGATCCGGATTTTGATTTGATTTGATTTAATATTAACGTCGCACTGTTCAGCAACACGAGGGCTTTTGGCGACGGACCACGTAATTTTGAACCGTGGTCAAGTGACGTGGACGACACCTGAGCTGGCAGCCCCCTCTCCTAACTACCACACCATACCAACGGGAGGACGTTTCAGCTCTCTAATAGTTCCGGAAATATCGTGATTAGTCAGTGAGTCAGTCAGTGAGTGAGTAAGTCGCTTTTCTGCTTTATACATGGTGTTTTTTAGAGGTATAGAACTTTAAATTGCAATAAAACAATGATGTATTATTATTCGATTGACATGAATTGTTTTTTATTCGAAAGATAATTTTGTGGCATTACATTTTAAATATGATTTCTGGCATAGGACTGCCACGGCTGGCTCGGATGTAGTCCAATCTGGACGTCCAATTTTCGATGACTTTTTCCAACATTTGTTGCCGTAAATCGGCAATAACACGGCGAATGTTGTCTTTCGAATGGTCAAGCGTTTGTGGCTTATCCGCATAGACCAAAGAATTTACATAGCCCCACAAAAAATAGTCTAGTGGTGTTAAATCACAAGATCTTGGAGGCCAATTCACAGATCCAAAACGTGAAATTAGGCGGTCACCAAACGTGTCTTTCAATAAATAGATTGTGGCACGAGCTGTGTGACATGTTGCACCGTCTTGTTGGAACCACAGCTTCTTAACATCATGATTGCTTAATTCAGGAATGAAAAAGTTAGTAGTTCATGGCTCTATACCGATCACCATTAACTGTAACGTTGTGGCCTTCATCGTTTTTGAGGAAGTACGGACCTAAGATTCCACCAGCCCATAAAGCGCACCAAACAGTCAGTTTTTCTGGATGTAACGGTGTTTCGACATACACTTGTGAATTAACTTCACTCCAAATGCGGCAGTTTTGTTTGTTGACGTTGCCATTGAACCAGAAGTGCGCTTCATCGCTAAACAAAATTCGCTTATGAAAATCGGGAACAACGGCAATCTCGTTTTGGGCCCATTCGACGAATCTACGCCTTGCTTGATGATCGTTTGGATGAATTGCCAAACCAAACTGAGAATAAATTACTTGATAGCTGTTAAATCGGTCGCCATCTTGGAAAGTAATGCCAACTTAAACTGCTATACCTGGAAAAAAAACACTCTTTGTATATAGATGTAAATATAACTCTCTCTACCACACATCTAGCTGGAGACATAATTGTTTGACATTTCTTTCAATGTAGTTTAGCTAAGCAGTTTGCCAAGCTTCATCATAGAATTTTAAAGATTTAAGGGAATTTCTAAGACATTGTTTTCAATCCTGTGGCTGCACTTGGTTAAAACACTCAAGCATGCGTTTCTTTCTTCTTTTTTTTTTTTTTGACACGTATTTTTAAGCTTTACCTGAATGCCACCGAATCTTGAACTCGATTTTTACCCTCTTTAAAAGGTCAGATTAATTCGTAATTTTGCCCACTTCTCAAGAACCGATGGCAATACAATAATTTAGTAATTTTTACCCATTGTCCTAAACAAAATCATAAGTATTAACAATTTCTTATTTCCGGATTTGGCGACTAATACCAAATCCCATTTCTAGATATGGTGACTAAAAGATTGTAATAACCCGAAAGCGAAAACGCCAATGTGTATTCCAGATTCTAAAAAAAAATGTTGCATTTAAGAGATTAATTCATCAATGAATTAATGATAGTTTTAAAAAAAAATAATAAAAAAAAAAACGTTTTTATTGTGTATCGAACTAAAAAATGAAGTATGAATTATAGTTTGAAAAACGCTTTTTTAGTTTTAATCGAACTAAAAAGTAAAAAATAAGTCTTAAAATAAGAATTAACTGACTAACGAGAAAAATTAATGTCATTGAGGTAAAATAATGAGGTGTTTTGTTCTACAGTTTTACACTAACTGTGCTTTTTGGAATAAAACTAGTATGAAATTATAACAATTGATATTGAACACCACATATTTTTACCACAATGACTGATTGATTGATTGGTTGAATATTAACGTCGCACTGTTCAGCTACACGAGAGCTTTAGGCGACGGACCACGTTATTTTGAACCATGGTCAAGCGACGTGGACGACACCTGAGCTGGCACCCCCCCTCTCCTAACTATCACACCACACTAACGGGAGGACGTTTCAGCTCTCGACAGATTTAACGTGCAGCGCTGCCCTACACGGCAGGTCTTTAGTGGCACTGGGCTCGAACTCGTGACAAGGCAAGCCACGATCGGATACCTACACCACTCTGCTTCCGTGGCCGTTTACCACAATGACGTTGATGACCTTAATGTTTTCAGTTTTTTCAAAATATAATTAATTAATATAGATACTTAACATTAGTTAAGGTTTTATTACGAATTAATTGCATTTTTGCTACTATATTTAAATTTATGGTAAGCATTAATAGTTTTTTATATCTTCATGATTTCAGAATACGTTAAGATAAAAGAAATATTGAAAAACACTGATCTAGAAATAACTTTTGGAATTCTGTATCCTGTCCACTAAACCCTGTATTATCTAAAACTCTCACCGGGTCGAAGAACATAGTTCGATTTTTCCAAGCATCCGCTCTAATCATCTCTTTGCACACTTTCAATTCGTCATCATCGGTCTAAGAGGCGGTGACACGTGTCACAGGGTATTTAAAAAACGGATGCGGTGTCAGATCAGAAAAATCCATAGGCGAGATACCGACCCGATTCTGTCACTCACACATATTGGGAGCTTGATCTCCAAACAATGCGCTAATTAGTGACATTTTTCAGGACAAACGTTTTCAAAACGTCGATAAAGTTTATTTTATTTTTATTCCTATGTACATATACATACATTTGTTGTTGAGAATTAAAGTTGTTTCTTAGTTTATTTTTTTATGTTTCTTTTTCATGTAAACAACAAATAATTGTTATTCAACGTAAGTTTGTTTCCAAATGCCTTACAATGTGTTGCTTTTCATTACAGTTATCCAAATAAAATTCCTTTGTCTAACTGTCAAAAGTCTGAGGGGGATCATCATTTTTTCATTTATTCTTAGAAAGCAAGGCCTTCTAACTTAGGGGTCAGCGAATCTTTCCTGGGTAAAGTTTTCAGGTATCCGAAAACGTTGACAATAATCAAACTGGGTAAATACAGATATTTTTGTTTTTTTTTTATTTTATTGAATAGATGATCTTTTTGTTTACAAAATATACCTGTTTTGTTTCTACGTTACCTAGAGGCTAAGTTACAATCAACTTTATAAAATTAGAAAAACCGGAAGTGGGTCTTTGACCTACCAGAATTGGGCATTTAAATTAATCGAAATCTATCATGGCGCTTCTGATAACTCAAAATGTTATAAATATACTTCTATAAAACTTAACGATCCCGATATTTACATTATTTCCAAGAGAATGCACTAAAATATTTATTATTGTATGAATATTTTTTTGAGTTATGGCCTATTATTGAAATAATGGTCTCATAAAGAATGTCGCATATCTGATATTGTTTCCTCAATCACAGCTCCAAAATTTTCGAATTTAAAATTTTAGTACATTTTCTAGATAAATGCATCTACTTTGTTTTAGTAATACGTTTAATGATATAAGTTTACATTTTTCTCTAATTTCTTCGAAGTGTTTCAAAATTATTGTTAAAATTTCACTTATAATTATGATTTTTTTAAAATTTAGATAATTTTTTTAAAAATATTGTTATTAAATATTAGTATTTATTGGTAATGAATCTTAATAAAGCATTTATATTGTTTAAATATGCTATTTTTCAAAACAGTAAACCGAACGCTTTCGGATATCTTAAGGTGTTGTGGTCCCCCTGTGGCGTAGATGTGGCCATTCTGTATTAAAATTACATGTTCTCTTTTCTTAATGCTTGTTTTCTCTCGACTTTGTACCCGTCTTTTAAATCACGAGGGCTTACAATTTCTTCTTTAAAAACACAATTAACAGAAAATTGCCGAGTTGAATGCTTATACAGCTATGAGTGACTGTTAGACCGTAGAGCTGGACGTAGTCAGTGCAGCGAGCAGAGAACACACGTGAACCGATGTACGTACTTAATTTGTTCACTATTGAATCCCGCGCCATTATGTTGCATGGAATCAACACGAGAACTCAATTCCATGGTAGTGCGGGGTGTGGGGTAGGAGATAAAAGTAACCAATCCCATAATATCACGGGAAGAGCTGAAGGCAAAAGGAAACTTGGCACTATAAATTTACAAACAACATAAGAAGTTGCGGTGAACAACATATCTCCAACATTACTTTTCGTTCCTGGACAACTAAGAATAGGCTGAAGAGATCTTCAACACTTCATTTTGATAAAGGCATAAGAAACGACATTAACGTAAAAACACACAAGCCTTGACATCATTCAAGAACCTTGTTTTCCAGTCAAACCACCTCCTTCTGCCAAAATAATTTTGCACCTTCTTGAACCTTATACGAAAAAGGAACCTAAGGACACAATTAAAGAGAAGGGCATGGACACAATTATCGGTCTTATGAGGCCTCGTATAGTAACTGCCTACACCGACGATTCCTCAGACTCAGAGTGCAAAAGGGGTGGATCTGGTGTCTTTCTTAAGTACCCAGATAATACATCTTCAAAACACCAGCAATTGCATAGCAAATTGCTCCCAACTTCCCGTGTGAGCTTATAAAAATTAGAACAGACCTAGATATTTACCTTACACGGACAAATAATGCTAATCCCGAAGGCATCATTGTGCTTTTGGATTGTAGATTTGCTTTTGAGGCCATCAAGGAATAAAAAATGGGCTCACCCAAGAAATTAACTCACTTCTATTCTCTGTTGGTGCATTGGGCAAATTACGTACATTCCAGTGAATCCCTGCCCATGTTTACATCAAAGGGAACGAGATGACCGATTCACTTGCCAATGAAGCTAGAACATTTGAGCCTCTAACTTCCTCTACTACGGTCTTTGTTGCCAACGCAGTAGCAAAACAAAGGCTCAGCTCAAACTCAAGAAATAAATAATCGCTGCCAGAGTTAAATTATAGCCGAGAAAGTACGTCAACAATAACTAGACTAA
Source organism: Trichonephila clavipes (assembly GCA_019973935.1). Lineage (NCBI taxonomy): Eukaryota > Metazoa > Arthropoda > Arachnida > Araneae > Nephilidae > Trichonephila > Trichonephila clavipes. The sequence continues at coordinate 117,282 of BMAU01019865.1, read as the reverse complement.
GGACAAAGAGTAGTTTAAGGGCATGAAGATTCTGCCCGATGGTTCCAGATTGCATGTGGAATACCTGCACGCAACTGGATCCCAAACACCTTTTTAACTGTCCTTCCATTGCTGGTGCCCTTTTTAAAATAGACAATGACTGCAGCATGAACATTCTTTACATGGATCGTGCCAAGGATGTTACCAAGGTACTGATTCACGCCTTTGGCAATATCTGACTATATCCTTAATTTTGTTTTATTATTACAACCACTGCACTTTGTCATACACGATAACCCCAACAACATTAAAGTATTGTATTATTGAATTCAATGTACACAGTTATTTGTATAGAGGGGGGGATTAAAATATGATTGAGTATTGGGTCAAAAATATTGAAAGTATGAGAAGTACTGGCATAGCATGAAGCTTATTACAGATACCTTATCTCTTTTATACAACGGAATACAATTTTGATACTAAAAAAATCCGAATTTGATAGAAAAAGGAATTGTGAGTGGTGGTATAATGATGAGTAGTCGTACACCACTGTGCATTTTCGATGAGGGTACTCTCAACTTACAGCGCTTCAGGGAGAGATTCTGGAAGTCTAAGTGTGGTTTTCTTGGAGCATTGGGCCCGGACTACAATTTTAAGGACGATAATATCCATTCACACATAACTCACATTGATGATAAATTTAATGAAGGAGAGAATATTAACCGTATAGATTGACCCTCGAGGTTTCCGGATCAAAATTACATTGAATATTTTTGGGATTGTGTGAGAAAAGCCATTTTTCAGTGTAGCTCCCCTTTTAGGACTTCCCAGGAATTAAAAGTCCCGCTTTTAGAAAAACGGGCTTTGTTTCCAAAAATACACTCATTGACGAATAAATTAGCCCACCAAGAAGTATTCGTCAAAATGAAACAAAATTTTACATACGTAATGACTACTTTATTATAAGTAAATGATTAGAAAATCAAAGAAAAAGGATAATTTATTTCAGTGAAAAAGGCAAAAGAACGGAGGTATTAATACCCTGTTGAACCCCCTCCAGCGTGAATGCACGATGCGATACGATCGGGGATTGAGTCATACAAGTTTTGTATGATGCTTCGAGACATTAAGCTCCATATTTACTGTAACCTTGCCTGTAGTTCGTTCAAAATCCTGTGATAATAAACTCGCCGTCCCAAAGTATCCCAGAATCGATTGAAGACAAATCTGGCGGTCGGGCAGGCTAAGGAAGGGTAGTACCTTTGCGGAGACAGTCTTGTGATAATCTTTCCGTGCGAAACCGATCATTTTCTAGTTGAAAAATGGCTCTTAGGAGGCATTGCCTGAGTGGCAACACATGTGGTTGCAGGATGTCATGGACATACCACTGGGCTGTCATAGTGTCACGGATCAATACTAGGGTGGACCGCGTATTGTAGGCAATAGCACCCCATATCATCACACCAGCTGTGGGAGCGGTGTGTCGCTGTAAAGCAAATGCAGGATTGAGGCGTTCACCACGGGGTCTCCATACATGAACACGATTGCCATCACTGCCGAGATTGAATTTGGATTCGTCGTTAAATGCGATCTGGTTCCATTCCAGTGCAGTCCAGTTTCCTCGTGCGTGTCATCACTCAAAATGGAGGCGTCAATGGGTGGGCGTCAATGACACCACACGTAATGGGCACCGTGATCCCAAATCTCCTTCAGCTAGACGCCTTTGTATGGTTCGAGAAGACACAGATGCCCCAGTGAAGGAGCTACCTGTGCCTGGTTTGCGGCCGATGAAGCAGTTGCTGTACGTGTTCAATTCTCGACGACTGTTCTGTCTAAAGCGTCCTAGGCCTGGTCTTCGTGTAAATGACATCTCTCGGATCAACTGGTCCCAACATCTCCTCACAACACAATCTGAGTGGCCTAATTGACGAGCTATTTGCCTAGCTAACCACCCAGCTTCCATCATGCCGATGATTTTCCCCCTCTCAAACTGCTCATATTGTCTTCGAAAGTGGCGTAATGACATGTCTATTTCAGCTCTTCCTTTGTAAGCGATTTAGCACACTCAAACAAGCTTTGGTTACCTGTTTTATACTCCACGGAGAACGACGTTAAACGCCCACTACCGGCTATACGTAATGCGCAATCACGCTACATTTCTAATCATTTGCATATCTCTCCGACATGTACGTTCATGCCAAGTTTCATTACGATCCCGCAATTATTTCTTGGCGCGCTAATTTTTTCTCCATGAGTGAAACTATTGACCACAAATACTTATCGAAGTAGCTGAAGAGTCTGACGTTAATATCCATTCACTGTTTCAATCACTGAGTGAATAAATGTGACATTTTTATGCACATCGTAAGCATTAAAATTTAATAATAGCTACAAGTTTTTTTAGTAAACAGAAATGCATATATTCTGGTAGTACGTGGTAGATTTACTAAAAAGTTCTGTAACTCTAGAATTTTTTTCAAAATCATAAAATGTTGGACCTCTTAGATTTTCAAAGAGGTCAAATTGTAGGACTCCGTCCAGCTGGAGCAAGTGTGGATGAAACATCCCAATTTTTAGGCGTTTCTAGAGGTCTTAAGTTAGGACCGCATACACACAGTGTGGCAAGAAAAGCTCAGCAAAGCAAAATAGTGGTTGAAAAAAAGGAGTTAAGTGAAAGAAACTGACAGGTATTGAAGCGGATTGTTATGTATAAAAAGAGAAAAACTGGTACGAAAGTGACCGCAAAGCTCAAACAGAATCTGGATTCTCCTGTACTGGTGATTACGGTTAGAGGGCAATTTACTCTACATAAGCAACTATCAATCCACTTGTCACAAATGTCAATTACTAACGTCCTCTACAGTGATGTCACACTCACAAAACCGTGTATATTGTTAAGTGGAAGAAAGTAATATGGTCTGAGGATTGGTCTTTCACACTTTTCTCTACAGCAGGACAGGTCTGCGTTTGGAGGGCACCTGCACAAGCGTGTGATCGTGACGATCTTCTTCCAACTGTCAAGCATGGAGGTAGATCTGTCATGATATGGAAAGCCATGTCATTGTTATCTGACGTACCAATCGGTACCCGGAGAAGAAAAATCACTGGCGAAAAGTTTTGATAATTTTTTGCTGACCTGGTCCACATCCTATGATGCATGCTTTATTTCCTGCAGAATATATGGTTTTCCAGGATGAGAATGCACCTTTACATGCAGTAGGACATGTCCAATAATGGTTTTATGAACACGAGCAATAAGTTAAACATCTACTTTGGTCCTTACACTCAATTGATCCTAATATAATTGAACCGTTTAGGTCTATTTTTTTTTAAAGCTTTCAATACGAAATCAATATCCTCCAGTGACATCTTCCAAGAACTTTTACACTATCTTCATGAAGAATGGTACAATATTTTGTTAAACATTATTCAGCACTTGTATGAATCGATTCCTAGGCAAATCCAAGCTATATTACACACCAAAGGTGGTCCTACACCATGTGACGGGGCTTTATCACACTGTCCAACTAATCCTATGGGGGAATCTTTGGGGTCAGAATGGCATCTGATTCCAACCTTCTCAAGAAGAAAACGCGGTATGCAGATTAGTAAATAGATATATAAGGTAGCTTTAGCATTCGCGAGTTAGTCATATAGGAGATATATAGGAGTCATATAGAAGTCAGCTAGAAGCCAGAAAATTGAATAAAAGCTGGATCAAGTCGAATAATAATACAGGTATACATAGAAGATTAATATTAAAAGAATAGAAGACAAGAGATAAAGCTTGGTTGCTGATCACCGTGTGATATCGGTAAGAGATTGATTATTAAAGTTTAATTATAGAACGAATCCTAGCTTGTTTAAGAATCTACAGTAGATATATATATATATAAAGATTAGGAGGTTAATTTATCATAAAGATAGTGAGTAGGGTTTCAGGCGCTACTTTAACTTAGCATTGATATGTACGTCGTATTGCTCCTGATTTGCTTCTTCTAGTAAGGCTTGTGTTGCATTGATTAATATATATTGAGAAGATAATAAGATTTATTATGGAGAGTTCGAGTGAGGGGTCAATCATTTATTCCAACAAATATAGGTTGCGTGGATGAAGAGATGATACCCCAGGGCAGGGGGTTATCACAATACTAATAAGGGATTATTTTTAAGTCTATGATATTTCTATTATTTTGATAACAACCAGTATATTTTTTCTATTCATATACGAATTGGATTAAACCAAGAATTATTTTCAAAAAGCTAAATATTTATAACATATTATTCATTCATAAGTTTAAATCAACGAGTGTTGTAAAAATAAGTAGGGTTGACTACAAATCGAAGTAATACACAGTTTTACGAAATTTTAATTTATATTCTCATACCTGCATCACTAATTATATATGATTCCGTAGTTTCGAAATTTATACGGAACATTCTTTACTTGAGCAAACTCATAATTGGTATCGGAAAGACATTTATTTGCGAAGTATGTCCCCCCTTTTTTTGGCACTTATCTGATTTCATTTCATAAGTTTTGAAATATTTCATTTTCCGTTTACTTTTTTTTACTCTAATATAATCAATGCACTCGGTATTGGTTGAGTTATTTCTGGTTACTTTTATATAGCTGCTTTTCCTTTTACATTACTTACTTCCATTTCAGTTTTAGTTATTTTCGGGGGGTAGAGTAAATGACACGCTTCTCCATTTCGGGTTTCGTCGATTTGCAGAGAAAATCGATTAACTAAAACAGCCTACTTTCCAAAATCAAACAAGCGAAGAGTACAGCTAACTATCGAGGAGGAAAAGAGAAAAATTGGAATGTCCAAAAATAAGGAGTTGCGTCGAAAACAGGATCGAACGGGATTGTCATATGTACATTTATATAATAAGACTTATTGATTAAATATATATTTTTGAGAAAAAAGGTTTTTGATCAATAAGGTGCTTTAATAATTACCTTATAATTTTCGAAGTTATTTTTTTTCACTTATAACTAATAAAGTATTAAGGTATCCAAATATGTAAGGAAAATAGTATGCTAAGACATTTTAAATGCCTTTTTTAGGAATCAATATCCATAAATGATAATATTTATCTAACAATATCTTTTAAAAAAACATATCTAAATTTTCTAAAAATATATCTAAATTTTGCAAAATTCACAATTATATTTTAGCAGTATTTTTGAAAAACTTTGAAAAACAAAGTGAAACTTATCCGCGAACCTATTACTTGAACAAACTACATGCGTTTAACTGGAGAATGCACTAAAATCTTAATGTTTTATAAAAAATTGAAAATTTATAGCTGTGATTGAGTGAATATTATAAGAAATGTTGTTTCAAATCCCCTTGGAGCAGGAAAGCCCACACCAAGTCCATTTGACTTCTCCGTATAAGAACATCACAAGCGAGATCTTGATCTCCAAACAACTGTCACAGGGAAATGCCCCAGGAGTCCAGAAGATGAGCAGGAGAAGCAAGGACAGGTAAAGAACGACTTAAACCCCTGCGCAAAGCCTAGGGGAACCTGTAACCCCTATAGGGCAGGTTTCCAGGTGGCGGATCAAAGAAAGCCTCTATTGGTTTTCTGTAGGTGGTAGAAGGAAAATAAAATACCTTCCATGGACCAACAGGAATGAAGATTAGTCTTCCGTCCAAGTGGTTCCTCACCGAAAGGGAAGCTGCATAATACCCTTCTGGTAACCTCGGGTTCGGGGGTACCATCTCTTCATCTACGCGACCTAGATTTAGAGGAGGAAATGAGTGATCTCTCTCTCTCTCTCACCCAAATTCGCCATAATAAATCTAATTTATTATTGTCTAAAAAAATTGATCAACACAACACAAGTCTTACTATAGGGATTCAATCAGGAGTGATACAACGTATTTCTTAATTCCTAGCAAATAACGCTTGAAATCTTATCCACTTATCTTTATAAGAAATTATTTTTAAGAATCTTTATCTACCTAAAATTCTTTAACACACTAAACACCGTTCCATAATCGCGCTTCTGTATTTAATATCTTACCAATAGCTCACGGGGTTCAGCGCTTTCTGACTCCTTCCTCCATTCTCCTACTTTACCACGTGAATACATATCTGCATATATCCATTACATATCTGCATAGCGCGGTTTCTTCTTGAGAGGATTGGATATGAAATATATACGTCGCACTGTTCAGCTACACGAGGGCTTTTGGCGAGGGACCACGTAATTTTGAACCATGGTCAAGTGACGTGGACAACACCTGAGCTGGCACCCCCTTCTCCTAACTTCCACACCACACCAACGAGAGGACGTTTCAGCTCTCGACAGATTTAAAGTGCATCGCTGCCCTACACAGAGGGTCTTTAGTGGTACTGGGCTCGAGCTCGTGACAAGGCCAACCATGATCCGATACCTTGAACACTTGCCTATCGCGGCCACACGATATTACAGAGATAGAAGGATGAAACTTTGGAAACATCTACTACTCTGTGTATCGTTGGGATGTACGTGACCATTTACGTCACAGTTGCTTCCCCCACCCCGGAGGAGTTAGTTTCGTTTTCCTTTCCCGAGCTACCCCTGCCTTATTTGCAACTTACAGACTCCGGACCGATTCGAATGGATTTATCTTGTGTCTCCCCACAATCAGGCCGAGTTTCGACTTGCTGGGTGTGTGCCCTGCTTCTAATTTATTAAATTGTTTAAAATTTTTAATGATCTTAAAATGACCATAACTCGGGTGCTCTTCAGGCTTATGTCTTAATTTTCTCGGAAATGATTACTCCCGCTGAGACATTCAATATGATGTCTCAAGTGTCTCATTCGGTTCATCTCATCCCCAGATACAGACTGCCCCCATGGTATTGGTCCTATTGGCCCTGTACGGGGGAGGGTATTTAAATTTATTTAAATCATGATTATCTAGGGTTTGGCTGGTCCGATTGACTTAAGGTTGGTATTGTTCAACTCTGCTAACGATCACCCTTCGTCCTTGATCCAGCTTGCCCTGCACAAGATTTTTAAAAAGATTTTAAGCCAAAGAAGTATAAATACTTCCGTGCGTACATAAGTACACACACACGCTTTTTATGATTTCATTTTATAGGTTATCTTATTAGCTTCATAAAAATACCAATGTTTTTATTTTCCATTCACTAGAACAAAAACTACAGGTTTTTTTAATAAAAGCAGATGCCATAACTTTGCATAAGCTGTCAAGCATTAGATAGCGTTTTACTCAAAATGTGTTTTTCTTTCGAAAAACTCAAACGGTGACAGAGATTGCTCAAAAAGTTTTTAAAATAATTTACTGAAATTTTTTAAGTATATTCTGTGTGTAACATTATAGAAGTGTTTTAGCCTTCAGATTTATCAATCACTGTTTTATTGCAAAATTTACAGTTCTTTATGGGAATATAATCACTGTGTTTTTTTAAACAATTTAACATAACAACTAAGATAAAGTGCTCAAGTTTTTGTAAAAATTAAAATATCTCTTATCCTGAAGGTCACTTTAAAAAGTAATAGTAAAGTAATACATCAAAATTGAAAAATAGAGAATTTGTTTATTTACTATTTGAACAGAGCAGGCCCCGTTTATGTAATATTTTGTCAATTTTTACCCATTTTTTCCCATTTTAGTAGTAATAATTTATTTTTCAATTCTTAATTTTAGTCTTTTTTTTCTTAAAATGTGCTAAATAAATCTAAAAACCACAAAAAAGTCGCCATATATCCATTATTTTAAAAAATATTTGTCGCAAGTAGGCGGATACCTTAAGTAGGGGAGCGTATATAAATAAAATATAATGATTCTCCTAACCGTAACACTAGATTACAGAGCGGTATGGCGATGCGTATTGCAATACTGCAATCTCACACCAGAATGTCGCAGATATACCCATCTTGATGTAGGTGCAACTGTTCAACGCATCATTGCAACCGCATGCACCATTGATACAGAGCAGCATAATCACAATGGAAGTCTTGTGATACTCCCCGGAGGTATAATCTCTTCATCCACTCGACTTAGATTTGTAGGAATAAATGATAGATCCCCCAAATGCTCCATAATAAATCTAATTTTTTATTGTCTAAATATATATATTGATCAACGCAACGCAAGTCTTACTAGAGGGATAGGATCAGGAGTGACACTACGTAATTATAAATTCTAAGTAAATAGCGCCTGGAATTCGAATCACTATCTTTATGAAAAGCCATCCTAAGAATCCTTATCCGCCTTAGATTTCTTAGCACACGTTCTATAATGACACTTCTGTATTAAATGTCTCACCCATATCTAACGGCGATCCGTACCTCAGCTATCAGTCTTTTTCTAATCCAGTGTTTCTCAAACTTTCAATACTTGCGACCCACTTTTCAATCAGAATTTTCATCGCACCCCCACATACAATAACAATGTATTGAATGCAATAATACTATACTTTGAAACTAAAGCTACAATACGACTTTTTAAGAGCCACCGACGTACATAAACGTCTCGCTCAGCCAAAGCGTTAATTGTCCCATACGTATATATACGTCTTCCCGAAATACGATCTTTTCTGTGCACTGCTATCTATACAATTATTCAGAAGGCTTTGGAATGCGATAAAAGAACCTTGACAGTGTGTGATAAGGATTTACTTATTTCAGAGGATTTGTTTATTTGTTCCTTTTCTACTCCCCTCAATGCACCACATACGCTAGCCTGCGTGTAAAATGGTGGCATTAGGGAGTGAATCGCGTAATTTTTAATCGGTATTTAAGGAATTAATTATAAATCATACAAATTATCAAAAAAAGTATATAATTTTATATATGAAAAGCCGATGGGGTCACTGGTAATTATTAAACGTTCTTAACTTGTATTGTTTATTTAATTGGAAAATACATTGCGCAGTGCTGACATATTTATAAATGTATTATATTAATGTAAATGTGTACTTTATTTTTTATGTCAGAATGTATTTTATTGGCTTACTTTCAGTAAATTAATAATTTCGTTAAAATTCTCTCTTTTGTTTTCGAATTTTCATTATGCTCGCTCCCCCCTCGTAGGTTTATCCCGCCTCTTAGGGGGCGCGTACCACAGTTTGAGAAACTATTCAAATCTATTCTTCTATTATTCATCTAATATCATTTTCCATTTTACTAATACATGACTGTCATTCTAGTCTCCGCATTCTATCCGACTAACTCGTGAATGCTAAAGCTCCCTTATATATCTATTCACTAATCTACATATCACGGTTTCTTCTTGAGAGGATTGAATTGAAAAAAAGAGAGCATATGTATCAGTATGTACACGCGTTAGAAGTTAACTTCTTTGGCTTACATGTATTGAATTGTATAATAAAGTTTTATTTTGAGGTAATCTTATATATAATTAACATATTTAATATTATTTCAAACTGTATTAAAAATAAATTAGGATGGATAAGGTATAAGTATAGACAAAATTTTCATTTTCAATACATAATACTAAAAAATTTTTTATTGCATGTATTTTGAGAAACCATGATCACAAGAACTCGTAGTCGGAGTATTGTGGATTCAAGTCCTAGTGCTCTTGAAGCCCGGTCGGGTGGAGGAGGCCCCTGCTCATTCAATCTGGCGAGGGTCAATGTCCTCCTTTTGCTGTGATGCTGTAGTTGAGAGAGAGTAAATGTTAAGTCAAGTCCCATCCTTGTCACATCAGTTTCGACATGACAAGGCACGTCTCCAATCACTCACTATAACGAACAATATAGATAGGACAATCCAATTGACTTCGTCTGGAATGAAATAACCAATAAGG
>BMAU01019865.1:90000-102500 GCA_019973935.1 Trichonephila clavipes | reverse complement strand
TGGTAAAGTAAATACATACAAAGAATAGATATAAAATCAGTAACAGCAAAATGAGTTTAGGAATAATGGTAAAGTAAATACATAAAAAAAACATATATGGAGTAACTAACAGCAACATGATTTTAGGAATAATGGTAAATACATAAAAAAATATATGGAGTAACTAACAGCAACATGATTTTAGGAATAATGGTAAATACATAAAAAAGACATATATGGAGTAACTAACAGCAACATGATTTTAGGAGCTCCCAAAAAAGAAAATATTACATAACTATAACACAGAAATTTATCAAAATAAACACAACAACAACATTATATCAAAATATCACTAGACATATAAAATGCAAAGAAAAATAAGGGTATTTCAGATATATCAAGTACAGGTAAAAGTTCAATCAATGTAATGTAATGTTTTACACAGTCCTGTCTTGGAAAAATCATAGTTCAATGTTCATCATACAATTATTGTTTATCTCACAGTTCTTTTGTTTATTATTAGAATCTCTACTCAATCAACTCATTTCAAAAACATACAACCATAATAAAATCTTCATAACATCACATACTATATTTTAACTTTCAGAATATACTTATCACAAATAATCACAATGAAATTATTATAACACAATGTATCGTAAAATGACCTCATCACAATGTTTTCATACAGTCCATAATTCAGTTATTTTTTTTTTTTTAATAGTCTTCAATAATGTGTTCATTATGAATAAAGATACAATACAAATTCAATTACATTAAATTTTGATTTTCATAATGTAAACAAGCCTTAAATTCAAATTTTAAACACAACTTTTATTATTATTTATTTTTTAAATAACAATGCACTTCTTTTAAAATTACAATGCACTTCTTCCCCCCAATGTGTTTGAGAAAACAAACTCTATAACATATAAATAAGAATTTAGCATAATTGGAAATTGGATTTTGAATGAAAAGGTTTTAATCTTGTAGAATGAACAATATCTGTTAATTTTCCTGTATATTGATTTGGTTTATCTATTTCATAAGTAACATTTGAGAGTTTTCTGACAACTTTAAAAGGACCATTATAAGGAGATTGAAGTTTACTTGAATTAGGGTATGAGAAATTTTGATATAAGACTAAATCTCCAACTTTAAATTTTGCATCAACATAATGTTTATCATACCTTTGTTTATTTATCTTATGATGTGCTTAATTGTTCTGTTTACTGCAATTTGTCTAGCTTGTTGTATAGGTGGATAGTTTAATTTTACTTGATTAGGTAATGGCGAATCATATGGCAAAGTTCCAAACATTAAATATGCAGGTGGAAAGCTAGTAACATCATGTGGCGAGTTATTGTATTCAAATGTAACTTGTTCTAATAATTTTGTCCAAGGAGTTTTTGTAGTTGAATTAACTATAAATCTTAATTTTGCTACTAATATCTGATTAACTCTTTCATTCTTTCCATTGCATTGTGGTCTATTTGCTGAAGTTAGTAATTGTCTAATATTATGATGTTTTAAGAATTTCTTAAATTTAGATGAAGTAAATGCAGCATTTCTATCACTTAAAAGTTGTTTTGGGCATTGAATTGAAAAAATTTGTTTTAAGCAATTTGTATAAGTTTCAGAAGTGACACTTTTGGATGGAAATGTCCAAGCATATCTGGTAGCATGATCCAGAACAATATGCAGGTATTTCTTTTGTGAATTATGATAATTAAATCCTCCTACAATGTCCAGTGAAATCATTTCAAATGGTTCTTCTGCTACAGGAACTTCTTCCAATACATACTTTTTTTGTGTAGACTTTTTATTCATTTGACATGTTTCACAACATTTAACAAAATTTGAAATATCTAATATAATGTCTTTCCAGTAGTAAATTGGGGAAATTAATTTTAACATCTTTTTTACACCTGGGTGACCAAATTGTTCATGTGCAGTTGTAATTAATTTTTCTCTCAAAGATAACGGTACTACAATTTTAATTAACTTCTTTTTCTTAACTGTTAATACATCATTAATTGTTATATATTTTGGATCATTAATGTTCTCTGAATTTTGGTATTTAATAATTTCATCAGTATTTAAAAAATGACAAATGGGTGATATATAATGGCATACAGGGTTCCTCGACAACATGTCTGCTTCAACATTTAATTTACCTTTTATATAAACTATCGAATATTCATACTGAGAAAGTTTTAAGCTCCACCGAAATAAACGTCCAGTTAAATGTTTTACACTTTTAAGCCATTGTAAAGCAGCATGATCAGTATGTATTGTGAATTTGGATCCATGTAGGTAACAGTGGAATTTATCTAAGGCATCTATAATTGCTAAACACTCTTTTTCTGAAATTGTATAATTTTTTTCATGTTTAAGTAATTGTCTCGAGTGATAAGCTATGGGGTAAAGTGTTCCATCTGGGTGTTGTTGTTTCAAGACTACGCCTATTGATTCCTGACTTGCGTCACAAAACACATGACATGGATATTGTGAGTTGTATAATTTATAGATAGGTTTTGATATTAAACAATTCTTTAACTTTTGATAAGCTTCTTGACATTCATGTGACCAATTCCAAATTGCATCTTTTTTAAGTAACTTATTTAATGGTACTCTAAGTTTTGCATAATCTTTAATAAATTTTTGATAAACATTGATGGAACCAAGAAATCTTTGGAGTTCTTTCACATCTTTAGGTGGTGCTAATTTTCTTATTGTTTCAATATTTGGATTACTTGGGGAATAATGACCTTGTGTTATTTCATATCCTAAAAATTTTATTTTTTCCTGTGCAAACTGACACTTTGATTTTTTAAGTTTAATGTTTTCTTTTTACAAATTTGAAATATTGTATCTAAATGATTTAAATGCTCTTCCCAAGATTGTGAGAAAATTATTATATCATCAAAAAGTTTAAAGCAAAAGTTAACTGATATTTTTGTAAAATTTGTCTTATAGTTCTTTGGAAAACAGCTGGTGAATTTTTCCAGCCAAATGGAAGTCTTAACCATTCATAGAGTCCAAAATTAGTTGTGAAAGCCAGTTTCTCTGCGTCTTTTTCATGAATTTTAATGTGCCAATAACCACTTGTTAAGTCGAGCGTAGAGAAAAATTTAGCATGAGTTAAATTATCAATTACAAAGTCTATCAGAGGTACAGGGGAGGAAACTTTTCGTGTGATTTCATTTAGTTTTCTATAATCGATACATAATCTTGATCTTTTCACTTCATCCTTTTTTGTATGCTAAAGTTACAGGGGCAGCATATGGGCTATGGGAGGGTCTAATAAAACCTGCTTTTAACAATTCTTCTATCTGTGTTTGTATTTCTTTAGATTCTTGTTGACTGTTTCTATAAGGGCGTAAACTTATAGGAAGGTCTGAGATTAAATGAATTCTTTGTGGCTCTAAATTGATACAACCTACATCACACTTATTTTGTGAAAATATGGTTTGAAATTTGTCAAGAAGTTGGGTTAAATCTCCCCATTGCTCACTAGTTTGTCTTGGTACTGTGTCCTCAACAACCATGGCTGGGTTAAACAATCTTTTCAGATCAGCTTCAGGGCTGTCTGGTACTTGATCTAAACCTTTATTATTCTTAACGTTAATATTATCTTCATTATTTGCATTATAGTAGTTCATATTTTGATCATTATTAAGAGTTTTACAATATGTCCCATGATATGTTCTCAACTCACCAACGCACTTATTTACATATTTAATATTACTTAAATTTTTACCACATTGAAAAATACACATGTTACGAATACTAATGTCAAGCTTAAATAAATGTAAATATTCAAGTCCTAAAATAATGTAAGTCAATTTAGTATCAATTACAAACAAATCTATTTGCTTAGATATACATCCAATATTCATATAAACTTTAATTATACCTTTGGGTTGAATAGTCCCACAAGTTTGATTTATTTTTACATTACTATTTTTAATAATTTTAATGTTTTTTAATTGTTTAGATAAATTTATTGGAATTAATGACACATTGCTTCCTGTGTCAATTAGAGTACAGAAGTGCTTGGAACATACCATTGACTCAATAATTAGTTGACATCCTTGCCTCTGGTTATTTTCGTTTCTGGGCGAGTAAAGATTATGTCTATTCTGTTGTACAAACTGCCTAGATTGGCTGTTGAACTGTTGCCTTCCACTGAATCTCATCATGTGCGATTGATGTGGCTGTCCATGATTTCCTCTTGATTGGAATCGGTACTTTGGATCAGTTCCTCTGTGTACACTACCGTATGCGTGATTCCATCGGGTATAACTTCCAGTATCTACCGGTTTTCGGTCTGCGCTGTCCGGTGTTACTGCGATTAATTGTCGCGTCGTTGAGATCCATTCGCAGGGTGTCGAAATCTTCTTGATAACTAGGAACTTTTGATATTGCATGGGACTCGATAATGTCATATGTTCCACAATGGAACTGTCATCATAATTTAGTTTCTTCCCCAACGAAAGTTTTTCCGTAAAAAAGGAAATTAATTCTTTAGTATCGTTTAGTTTTAATTTGTGAAATTTTCGAATATCCTCTTGTTTCGTCGCATCGAACACCGTCATTAATAATTCTTTGCTTTCTTGGTAAGACTTTTCAAATAAATGGTTTTCGTACCAAAATTTAAGATAAACTCCCGTGAGATATCTAGGAATATTTTGCTTCTTCCATTGTTCGTCTTTTTGATATTCCAAACATTGTTGATCAAAACAGTCCAGAAAACTTTTAAAACTACTAAACTTATTAAGATCAAATTCAGGAAAAAAGAAGGGTTCTTTGGATGTGTTGACTGGTGACTCCTGCCGGAAAGAGTCGTCCTCCATGGTAGTATCGTTTTCAATGCAGTCGCTCGTTCGAAAAAAAAATTGTTGAAGTTCATTCCATTGGTTTCCTCGCGTATTTTGCAGTTCTTTTATTTATCCTGTCGACTCTTGACAGGCCCCAGGCCTGCTGGTAAAATGAGGAGGGCATCATCTTCACAATATTCCTTTATTACGTTTCCATCATATATAATCTAACATGGCGGACCTTTTGCCGCGCAACCGGGTGTTACCAAATACAATATCGCAGCGAGGAGACACCAGCTAAATCCTTCCTACTATGCGTTCGCCTTCGTCAGCGCTCGTTGCACCTTTTAACAGGCTTATTTACTCATAAATCCTTACGCGATGGTAAAGAGTTCGCTCTATTTTCATTTATTACTTCCTTAATTTTGAACCTAAACTTTTCAAACCTGACATATATATATATATATATATAGAATTATATATATATATAAATATATATATATAAATATACAATTATATATATATATATAAATATATATATATATAACATATATATATATAGAATTATATATATATAAATATATATAATATATATTATATACATATATATATATATATATATATATATATATATATATATATATATATATATATATATGTAAGGATAATTAAATTAGATTAAAAATTAAATTCCCTATCTAGCACTTGACTCATCTTTCACCGTTCCCATATTCAAGTATTAAACTAATCACCCATTTATTTCTTCCAAACATATGGCCTAGCCAATAAACATGTCTAATTCCAGATCGTTAGATTTAATAGTCAACATATGTCAGCATTAACTTGTAAGCCCCTCTTCAAAGCAGCGATACTTACCATATGTTTTTCAAGTGTTATCCACTTGAAACCACCACCATGGCCTGCTTTTTACTCCCTGCCCTTAGCGTCAGAACAGATGTACGAATGAAAGATTAAAGGTCATTTTTTCACTTTTCTAACTTTAATATGATTCTGTCTTAAAAATCATGACAGAATTAATCCGGCAGGATATTTTATCTGCGAATGGATTTCAAATCTTAACGTAAAAAACTAATATTTTTTATAAAATAATTTTAATATAAAAACAAACGCCAACTGCAGTAATAAATGCAATGGAGAATTTAATGGAACTTCCCCTATGCTGAAGACATCGGATTGCCGGAATAAAAAATGTTACAAAAAAGAAAAGCGCTTGTAATCCCCGGAAGAACATCGCTCATAACATCGAGAAGAATGCACTGTTTACCGCCGAACGATGTTTCTGTCTTTGCTGAAGAGGCCAACCAGTTTGCCCTGAATGAAAGAAACAACTTTCGAATGGCGAAAAAAAAGAAGAGAAGTGTGAATATCCAATTCCTTAATTCCGTAATGAAAGACATCACTCCCTTCCACCAGAGAAATAAAGAAAAGGAAAAAAATCTTCTTCGCCGGAAAGTTTGCACGGTAATATTGTGAATTTGACCACCATATAATAATAGTGAAGTACCCTCCAACATTGAAAGAAAAATAAATAAATTAAATTTTACTAGTGGAATAACGTGACAACAGCATCTGGATTAATGTTCACCAAAGAGTTCTGCCATTGCAAAGTGGAGGTCAGTTAAATTGTATATTTCCAATTTTAGTAACATTGAAGAACTGAGTTTTGCTGAACAGAACTTTACGAAAAAGAATAATATATGATATGGTATTTAATTTTTATAATATAGTTGTGTTATAAATGAGATATTTTCTTTATATTTTAATTGAGAAAACAAAATATATAGGTTTAGTCATACAAAATTTTGAGAAATTTTAATATACTTCTCATAATTTTATCTTAAGATGTCGAATGAGTTAAGAGTTATGATAGAAATTGGTGTTTTAAAGTGAAAGATATAAATTAAGTTTTTAGAAAAATGACTAATGAGAGAACTAATATTAGAGATATTGGTTTTTATAAGAAACAAAAGTAAAGTCAAGTTGTATTCTTTTTTCTCCATTGAATTCAATTGTTTTGCTAATTATTTTATTCAGCAGTAATTTTATTGTATGTCAGTTAATTATTTTTTTATTTTGAAATTGTGTGTTTTGATATACCGGCCATATATCAGGATTCAGTATTTCTTAAAATTTTCCTTATCCAAAATTAAAATTAATTTAATAACTTGAAGTTTAATTTTGGATATTATACAGTGGATGAGGGAGAATACAATCATTATAATTTTGTATATGTCTCGAAGCATTAAGAGGACAAACTTGTTTAGTTTGATATAGACACCTCTCATTGTTTCTTATCAGCATCCCTGAACATCTGTGAGTTGATGACGCAGATTTCTCAGAGAGATGTGTTCAAAATTAAGTAAGGGGATACAGTTTTATTAGTGAATGTGTAATGCAAGAGAAACTCAAGAATTTTTGTCTATGAAACGTATTTTTAGAAGGTTACGGAAAGATTCAAAATATTGCATGCGATATTAAGTTACAATGAATATTGTGAAAAATTTTCAGAAATACTAAAAGTTATTATTGAAGTGAGTCCCCTTTTCCGACTCAAAATAATAAAAAAGAGCTCTTATATTCTTATAATTTTTATATTTTATAACGCATATGAAATTAAACATTGTTTATTGTGTTGGATAGTGCATAGAAGTTGTGTGTTATACACCGTTTTCATATCATTGATAATTTCATTTTATAAGTGTCTATATTTTTTTTATCTTTTTAAAAAATGTATTTCATATATGCAAAATGTGTGTAACAATATAAGGTATTACTACGATGGCACCAGAGTAGAATTTTATACAAAATTATTATTTTAACATTTGTATGATATCATGTATTTTTATATTTACTATCATATTATTTGATATATATTATTTTCCAATATAAATTTTTTTTAAACATTATCTGATAGCTATAACATAAATCTATTATTATGAAGGAATAGGAAGAAGAGCGAGCTCTTTTTCTGGATGTCAAATAGATTTAAACAAGCTAATCTTCAATTATATGTATGGAAATTCATTTTTATCAATTAATTGTCATTACTGTGTTTGTTGTTATAGTTTCGTTTATTGTATTGCTTTTTGATTTTAGTATTACTATTGCTTAAATATTTCTACTGTTTTTAATATGTCTTTCTAAATAATGTTATGTATTGTTTTGTGTTTATTGAAAATTGATTAAGTTTGTAAAGAGAGAAAAAAACCACGCCATAACTCCCTTTTAAAATTGGGGGGCAAATGTAAGGATAATTAAATTAGATTAAAAATTAAATTCCCTATCTAGCACTTGACTCATCTTTCACCGTTCCCATATTCAAGTATCAAACTAATCAACCATTTATTTCTTCCGAACATATGGCCTAGCCAATAAACATGTCTAATTCCAGATCATTAGATTTAATAGTCAACATATGTCAGCATTAACTTGCAAGCCCCTCTTCAAAGCAGCGATACTTACCATATGTTTTTCAAATGTTATCCACTTGAAACCACCACCATTGCGTGCGTTTTACTCCCTGCCCTTAGCGTCAGAACAAATATACGAATGAAAGAATAAAGGTCGTTTTTTCACTTTTCTAACTTTAATCTGATTCTGTCTTAAAAATCATGACACATATATATATATATATATATATATGTATAGAATTCTATATATATATACATAGAATTTTATATATATATATATATATATATAGAATTCTATATATATATACATAGAATTTATATATATATACATATAATTTTATATATATATATATATATATATATATATATATATATATATATATATATATATATATATAGAATTCTATATATATATATATAGAATTTTATATATATATAGAATTCTATATACAGGGTGATTATAAAAAACTTTTAACATCTGCACTTAAATCCGTTCTATTTAACCGATCAAGATGATATTTCAAATAAAGTTCTTTGAGATATGCGCTCAAGATTCTGTGAATGGCAACACAGTGGCCCTCGCGGTTACAGTTATAGTGACAGAAACTCGAAATTTTCGAATGGCAACACCCACTTTTACCATCGCAAAATGTTCAGCACATGCGAAAACCCTAAATAGCGTTAAAACGGTACCGATATGTCTACAAACGGATGTGTTATGCAAACACAAAAAGAGTTCTGAAAACCGGCCAATAAAACACGATCAATAAATTTGCATATGACAGAGTCAAGATACCAATCACAGAACGCCGGTCGCCAGATATTCAACGTAGGAAACCTATAAAATACCAAGCGGGTATGCGAAGTCGTCATTCGGGAACTCGCACATGCCGACGATATGGTTCTTCCTGGGAAAGTTCGCGGTGAATTGATCAAACTCTATTACCAAAATGGGATGAACGCTGCGGAAGCCTTGCGTGTGTATCACCGCAATCATCGACAACGACGCGGCCCAGGTACTCTGCAAGCTCTGCGTGATTTAGTGTGGAAATTCGAAGATACAGGCTGCACCTGTAACAAACCTCGCTCCGGACGGCCAACTGTTTCTGAGGACGTTGTCATGGAAGTGCACCATACAGTGACTGCAGGACACACAGAAACCGCAAGAGGCATAGCGCGCGTGTTGGATATTCTGAACTCAACGGTCCGCAAGCTTCGCTCGGTACTTCACATGTTTCCCTATCGGTTCATAGCGCGTCCAGATGTTGGAGCCGGGTGACCACAACAACGTCTGGACTTGCAAATGAATTTTTATTACGATATGATGCGGATAACGACTGCCACTTTGCATACTATGGACGGACGAGGCGCATTTCACCTTAAATGGCAGCATTAATACAAAGAATTGTGTGCACTGGGGAGAGACGAATCCTCACGCTGTGGCGCCAGCACCATTATTTGACGCCAAAGTGACTGTGTGTGCGGCATTACAGCTACATTTGTTCTGGGCCCGTTCTTCTTTATCAAATGACCCCGACTGGCCCTGCAACATGTTCTGTAACGGGCAATCGGTATGCAGCCATGCTGAAAACATTATGTTTTACTGGAGTTGCGTCGGCGGAATGCACTCAATGACATTGTTTGGATGCAAGATGGCGCACCTCCACATGTAGCGAGGTCTGTTAAAAGGCTCCTGGATCAGCATTTTGGTGATCTCATCATCTCACGCTGTTATCCTTTTCCGTGGCCTGCGCGATCCCCAGATCTGACGCCTATGGATTTCTGGTTTTGGGGCTATCTCAAAAATCCACAGTTTATCTGTGCAATCCTTAAACATTGACGGACTTAAAGGATTCTATACGGCGTGAGATTGAAACATCCCTCATGCCATGTTGCGTGCAGCGATATTGTCCACCGTCTCCCGCATGCAATGCGTAATTGCCTGTGATGGCACTCATGTGGAAAATGTTTGAAATTAATACAGATTTTTTTCTCTATGTGTTCTCGTCATTGAGCAGTGTCTTGTCTCTGTCGTATGCGTTATTCCTCCGCGTGCGCCTTGAAGAACTGTTTGTATGTGTATAACACATCGATTTTCGGACATAACGGTGCCGTTTCAACGCTATTTAGGGTTTTCGCATGTGCTGAACATTTTGCGATGGTAAAACGTAGGCGTTGCCATTAGAAAATTTCGAGTTTCTGTCACTATAACCGTAACCGAGAGCGCCACTTTGTTGCCATTCACAGAATCTCGAGCGCATATCTCAAAAGAACTATATTTGAAATATCATTTTGATCGGTTAAATAGAACAGGCGCTAGAAGTGCAGATGTTGGCAAAGTTTCTTTATAATCACCCTGTATATATATACATAGAATTTTATATATACATATATATATATATATATATATATATATATATATATATATATATATATATATATATATATATATAAACCCCCGAATTCTATATATATATACATAGAATTTTATATATATATATATATATATATATATATATATATATATATATATATATAGAATTCTATATATATATACATAGAATTTTATATATATATATATATATATATATATATATATATATATAGAATTCTATATATATATACATAGAATTTTATATATATATAGAATTCTATATATACATACATAGAATTTTATATATATATATATATATATATAGAATTCTATATATATACATAGAATTTTATATATATATATATATATAGAATTCTACATATATACATAGAATTTTATATATATATATAGAATTATATATATATATATATAGAATTATATATATATATATACATAGAATTATATATAAATATATAGAATTATATATAAATATATAGAATTATATATATATATATATATATATATATAGAATTATATAGAATTATATATATATATATATATATATATATATATATACATATAGAATTATATATAAATAGATAATTATATAGATAACTAGCCGTTCCCGACCCGCTTCATTGGGTATTTCACTATGTTGTATATATGTATACTGTTTACATATATATTAATTATTGATATCAAGCATTAAGAAATCGATTGTATTGAAAAATTTATTTATAGCTGTTACACTCTCGCCCTTTGATATAAAAAGAACATAAATTATAATATCTAATTTCTATTTATATCTAAAATAGAAGTAAAAAGATTTTTTTTCGCTCACTTAACCTAATAATCAAGTGGATTTCCACCAAAGCAACTTTCAGTGGATCTCTACTCCATAAAATAAACATGCGTGCTAAATTTAAAGTCTAAACCTAATAGAGCAAATACGGAATTTTTATCATTAATACCTCGTTGGCAGCATTCTTAGCAGATTGCAATTTAACAAAAGAAGCTTGCAAACCACATTTTATTATTATAGTCTTAGCAGTTCAAAAACAGGACATTTGTCTATCAATACGTCCCAATAGCTCTCCCCGCTTCCCCCCTGGAGATGATTTCCGTAAAATCCATTTTTAGTGGAACTCTATTCAACTAAAGAAAAGTGCTCAACAAATTTCAAGTAAATGAGTTAAATTCAAAAACAGGAATTTTTCTATAACACGCCTTAATCCCTCGCAACCCCACTTCTTTGGGGGTCCGTTTTCGCAAAAATCTTTGTAAAAGGAACTTTATTCCATGAATGGAACATAACTTCTAATTTCAAGCAGGTGTTTCTGTTAGTTGAAAAGCGGAAATATTTATCTATTACGGCCCTTAATCCTCCTCAGTGACCCTTGGGGATCAATTTTCCCCCAAACTATTTTGTTGTGGATCTCTACAGCATGAAAGGAATTCGCTTACCAAATTTCAAGACTGTACGTCTAATAGTTTAAAAATGGAAATAATTATCTATAACGCTCTTTAAGCCCCCGCAATGCCACTTACGAAACGATTTTCCAAAGCCTATTTTATGACAGATCTCTACTCAGTGAATGGAATCTGCTTACTCAATTTCGAGATTTTACGTCTAATAGTTTAAAAAAGGAGTTAATTGCCTATATAACGCCCCTTAATTCTCCACAACGCCACTTGGGGTCGATTTTCACAAAACCCATTATGTAGGGGATCTGTAGTCTATGAAAGGAATCCGCTTACTAAATTTCAAGACTGTACGTCTAATAGGTTAAAAATGAAAATAATTATGTATAACGCCCCTTGGAGGTCGATTTTCGTAAAAATCGTTATGTAAGGAACCTCTACTTTATGAAAGAAATCTGTGTACCAAGTTTC
>BMAU01019865.1:0-85000 GCA_019973935.1 Trichonephila clavipes | reverse complement strand
TATATATATATATATATATGTATATATATATATGTATATATATATATGTATATAAGAAAACTTATAGTGTCATATTTTGTCGTGTCGTGGCCAGTGGTTGAAATGAACGAAAGGATCGGACGGGGCTGGCGGTGAGTGAATGACTGCGTATTAGATATATTTTCCATGTTGACTGATGTTGCGTATTCAATGCTATTGATGAGACAGATTGGAAAGCTTATCCATTTTATTCATCATTTAAGCGTTTCCACATCACAAGAAACATGTGAAAATTAAAACCTTAATACATTGATCTCTAGTCTGACTGTGTTTTCATTCACTGTACGTCACGCCGCGAGTTTCTACATAGTGTGACGTTAATATAATTCTTACTCTACGCGTAGCAGACATTTTCTTGCCTATTTAATTTTTTTCTTCCACACTAATAATGCATTCTGAATACAGAATTTTATTTCCTGTTTCATCTGTTTATATCATGATCAAATAAAACAAAAAAACCATGCTTTTTATAACAATAACCTACAAATATTGAATTGAAGACAATTACGTTTCATAAAGTTCTTAAAGCTGACAATTATTCTGGGTAGATTACGAAATTTTCAATTGATCATCATATCATTGAATTCCTTCTTAAGGCAAAATATTTTGTTACAAATCATTCAGTATAGAGTCAATATGTCCAATTTTTTAGAGGTGTCTTTATAACCACGGGCAATGGGAAATTTTTCTTACGAGCCTCTAGAGTACAGATGAAAGGAATTCTCCACCCCTCATGCCTAGGAAAAGGGATATCATTTTTCATTGGGGTGGGCAGACATGTTTCGCTAAAACTTGTCAAAAATGTGAAGTCCTCAGTAAATATAAAAGTGTCAAACTGATCACACACGGAGATGTATTCAATCACCACTGTGGGGGAGGGGGTAGGTAGATGTGGTCCTGAAAGTATGTTTTAGAAATACTTTTCCATCTCTCGAAAAAAAATGGAGAATAGTGTGAGATCTTAAAAAGTGAGGAATAAAAAAAATGAACTTTTTTACCTATTATTTTGAACTATAAGATGCATAGCTTTCAGAGACGAGAGAATATACACATGTGAAATAATACTTCAACAAGGATATTGACAAACTTTGTGAACTGAAATCTTCTCGCGAAAGTAAGTCTTATTTCATGTAAAAATTTTATGGTCATATAACAACTTATTTCGTGGCCTATTTTATAGGTTAAAGGATCCTATTTGACCCTAAGTAGGTTAAAATCCTGATGGTCACATGATCTAGAAGCAATCACGTGTTCTCAATTGAACAGAAAGCTAACATTAAACTTGTTCCATTTCAACGTTTCTCAAACTGTGGGGCGCGCTCCCAGGGGGCGCGAACATATTTAAAAGACGAGAATAAAAGACTATTTTAAAAAAATTATTAATTTACTGTAAGTAAGCAAAATATATTCTGACATCAAAAATAAAATACGCATTTACACTGATATAATACATTTATAAATGTATCAGTCTGTACAATATATTTTACATATAATTTAAACAGACCGGAAGGCCTGGGTTCGATACCCGATGCCACCAAACACCCGCCGAGTACACACGGAGTACGCGCTCGTTAAATCAGTGGGTCCGTAGTCTTGTGGGCTTAATCACGAGCGCAGGAACTGGAGAATATTTCCCTCCCCTTCAGTTTACATGCAGAAATTGTGGAGGTGGAGATAGGGGTCGTGTCGCCATCTATCGTCCCTTCGGGGAATTTCACTGAGCTAAAATCGCACTGTCACCTGTATGGTGCTCAAGGCCAACGACAGGCGTACCTCTTGCCCATGCCACGATGAATTTCGTGGGCCTCGATTTGACTACGTCAGACAGGTGGCATCAGAAAACAACAACAACAACATATAATTTAACATTACTAAGTCAAAGAACAAGTTTGATAATTACCTGTGACCTTATGAAATTGTATTAAAACTTATCTTGATAATTTGTACGGCCTGTAATTAATCCTTTAATTGCCGGTTAAAAGTTACGTCACTCGCTCCTCAAAGCCAATGCTTTCCACGTAGATGCTGGTATGTGATGTTTTTAGGGGGGAGGGGAGGAATAAATAAGCAAATCCTTCGCAAACACTATCAAAAGATCCTTTTAAGCTTTCGGAATAATTTTATAGATAGTAGTGCACAGAAAAATCGTACTTCGGAAAGACCAGTGCCACACACAAGAAGGGTCCGGACACCCCTATAGCCCTTGATTTTTTTTCGATTGTTTATAATCTTATGCATATATTAAGTAAAATTTAATTTGTATTGTTATTAATAATTAATTTTATTAATTAATGCTAATTATTTATGCAATGATTAAATTTGTATTGTTTTTGTTCCCGAAAATTGACAAAATCAAAAGAATATGTTGGGGGGTTTATTGGAGCATGATACGAGAAGAGTGGACTTTTAGACCCTGGACCCCCTCCCCCCATGAAAAATGTTTGTGTGTGATACTGGGAAAGACGCATATAAACGTCAAGAAAATTAATGCTTTGTCTAAGCGAGGCGTTTATATACGCCTTTAGCCCTTAAAAAGTTACAGTGTTTTTTTTTTTTGCTTTATCATCAAATTATAATATTATTGAATTCAATACAATGTTATTGTATGGGGAGATATATTAAATGATAAAAATATAATGCTATATAAAATATTCAATCATATAATTTTTGCGATGAAAATGACGATTGAATATTGGGTCGCGAACATTGAAAATTTGAGAAGCATTGTTCTACTTGAATTTTAAATTTAATAATTGATAAAAAAAAAAGATTTTGAAGTATTTAGAATCTTCAAAATATTTTTCAAAGTTAACTAAAAAAAACTGTGCGTGTCAGTTTCGACGCACGACTGGGGTGTACTCCTTAAATGCGGTTGTTTTTGAATAGATCATATGCAAACTGGGGAAATAAATAGATCTCATAATAATAAAGTATGCATGCATTTTCTTCATTCCATTAATATTTTTCATATTGATTCAGTAAACAATATATAATATATACACACACCAATTACATTACATAAATCTATATTGCTCACAGTATATGATTACGTTGTTAAGAAGGTTGATTTACATCACTGTCAATATCACATTGAGTATTAATCACATTAATACTCTTGCCATTATTAATCACTGTCACTAGAGGCACCTAAAGTTTGATACGTGAACGTCTGTAGATACATGATTTACGAATCGTGAAAACATCACATAAACCGTTGTACCCTACCTAATATTCACCGCGCTCTTCCAGAAACAAAATCCAAATGAAACTCTGATTTTAAAAATTGTACTCATCTCAATCCTTCATCTGTATCGAAAAAAATATTGAAATCACCGCCAAGTATGAGTGGAAGTACATGTGATATTGTTTCTTCAGTAGTTTAGAATCATCTTCCGCATATGATAAAGCTCATATTAGTTATTATATAGAGAGAGAAAGAGAGATATGTAGACATAACAATAAAAACTCTTAGAATTTAAAATAATTAAATAGATTTCAAATATTCATTACGTACATTCATTATATGAGAAAAACATTCAAAAGGATAGAAACGTTTCACCATTTTGTTCTTTCAACGGGCTCTTTCCTTACTTCATAAATTAACAGAATGGAAGAAATTTTTATGGAAAAATGGAAACGTTTCTGATGTGTAATAATGTATTATAAAAAAACAACATATTTATTATTTTATAATAATAATTTCTTTCTTAGGAATTGAAATTATAAAATTGATTTTAATAATCATTTTCCAATTTCTCGTGGCAAACGTTTGCTTAACACAAGTAGTATAAAAAAATTTAAAGTCGATTCCTTCTTAGATCGACAAAGAAAATTTTTATTTTAGCTACTTTTTATTAAATAGTTACAATTTATATAAATACCTAGGACAGAATCACAGCCTTAAGTGGTCATTCATTATTATTCATTATCATTAAAGTATCGTATTGTCATCCAAAACAATCGTCTCTATAGAATTTCAGTTCAACTGAATGCTTTAAAACGTGAGAAAAAAATCTTTTTAAGTTTTGACCCAAGTCGCTCAAAATAAAACCAATGTAGATGTAACTGTAATTATTTATATTATTACTTTCAGTCAAATAATTTTTAATAATTATAATTAAAATATCGTTTTTTTACCCGTAACTACAGTGTATAGAAAATGTCAGCTCAAATGAGTGATTTAAATTGTGATAAGAAAATATTTTCAAGTTTTGATACAAGTCGCCAAAAGCGATGTCAACGTGGCTGTATTTGTAATTCTTTGAATAATTAGATTTAATCAATCGATGTTAATTAATTATAATTAAATTATCGTTTTCTTACCCAAAACTATAGTGTATAGAAAGTTTCAGCTCAAATGAACGCTTTAAAATGTATTTTATTAACTATTGAAAATTCCACCAAGATAAATAAGTAAATATATAAAGAGTGAGCTAATAGTAGGAATTGAAAAAGGGTTCCATGGCTACAATAAGTTTGGGAATCACGGATCTATTCAATGCTGCATTTTGAATGTCTGACATAAAATATAGCATTTAAAACGTAGTAAAATCGTTCTTTACTATTATCTCCATTTTAAAACTATTTTTCTTCAAATATCTGTTTTCCTCATACTGTCCCTTTTCATTCCACTCGACGTCACACCCTTCAAAACTGTTTTTACGAATTACTCCAATTACACGCGGTTTACGCTCTCATGATCTATGATGATTTGTCGTAGTTGCATACCATTTTTCCTCTGAAATTGTCGGTCAAATTCGGCAACACTCTGTGTATCTGGTTAGTTGATCATGGCACGGATACTTTTTGTAGACATAGGTTTTCACATCAGGTTCTTTCTACGACGAATTTTACGAACTGCAGCAGAAGCATTTCCTTTGTTTTCGTAAAACAGCTTCACGAATAACGCACGTTCAACTAAAGAAAACGTCATTCGTGCAGACGAAAACATTGACTTAAACATGGAATTTTCTACAAACGTTTTCAAACAACACTTTATGCAAATGTAACATGCTTTACATAAGCATCTCGACATTTTCCTCCTTTTAATGACCGCTTTTCCGAGTTTTGAATTTTATTACTCGTCATTCTTGTTCTGGATTGTTAATATTGTTTCTGTATTCTGTTTTGGTCGTTTATTTCAGGTTTTACTCGAAAAGGCATCCACTGTTGGATATTTGGAACTAATTTTTTTATTCGTAATTCCGTGAGTGCATCTCATGTATAGCCCATATACACCTGTTTACTCTGTAGAAGGCCGTTTATCGGGGAAGCTTAATTATAACTAGCTGGTATAATATAATACTTATCTTCAAATTTACTTGACATACCAGACATGTTAAACTAACCAGATGAAGGTTAGAAACGTTAACAAATGGCTTGATAGGATTTTCAGAACTCCTAATGATTCATTCGTCATCGAGGTACAAAAAGCTACATACCGTTCCGAATGACAAGAGTTCTCTCGCTGATGTTCTTTTTGCACCTTGTTCGAGCCTAGTGCCCCTGAAGAATCGCCGTATAAAGAGGGTCGTTGCACGTGAAACTTGTGAAGCCTCAAAGGTACTGTGGAAGTTAGGAGAGGGGGTACCATTTCCGGTGTCTTCCTCGTCACTTAATCATCTTGACCAAAATTACGTCGTCCGTCGCCAATGGATGTGTGTAGTTTTATAGAATGACGCTAATATAACTCTCACTCACACCATCCACGGCTCAAAATTACGAGGTACCGAGTTAAAATTTATCTTTACCCTTTTATCATATTTAATATGAGAAATAAAAAATAATTAAGTTGAAGTTGCATAAAAATGAATTCGCTATTAAAAAATGTTAAAGGGCGTAAAACAAGCAATGAAAAAACCAACTGATCTTTTGTGGGGTGAGACTAAAGTTGATCTAAAGTAGTGAGTGACGCTTGTAAGGGAGTGAACAGAGGGCGGTGCGCAGCTCTGGTGGGTTATTCTCAATCCCACCCATCTTCCTCAACATATTTTCGTTCTTATGGCACTTCTTCGCTGCATTTGGATTGGTTAGTATTGATTCACTTCACTAATCTTTAAAATAATGTATTTTTGGCAACTTTTTAATAGCTATATTTTATATAATTTAACTTTTATTTTAATTCTTTCAAAACGCGATTTCTTTTTAAAGTTTCTCTTTTAAGGGGGTCACTTCACGCAGCATTTTCCTTATCTCCGTAATGTTAAAAATGACCAAGTTTAAGGAACATTTTTTAAAAATTGGCTGGTTGTACAGTCATGAATTTTTTGTGTGTATTCATTGTATTGTTTTCATTATTTTAATGGGAGCATTTTTCAAAATTTTGATTAGTTTTTTTTAAAAAAATTCATATGTGGAGTAACACGTCAAAATTTTTAAAACGATGAAAATTCTTGTACATTTTAATCCATAATAATTTTTTGACAAAATCTCTCATTAAAATATTTATTTTTATAGTGTTAACATATGTGCAAAGTTTCAAGGCTGTAAAATAAGTAGTTTTTTCAAAAATGTTCCTTTTGTGTTGAAATTTACACTTTTGAGAAATAGTGATTTAAAGTAAAAACTTACTATTAACTAATGCATACCAGAACTATAACTTGGATTGCTAGTGTCATCTGCAAGATCATATTCTTGCCTACATTTTAATTATTTGTTTTTAATTCTAGCTTCTTTGGTTCATTGTAAAACTAACTATCCTGTTTTTTCTTAATACACGGATGATCTACTTTTTGCAATGCTCGACATTTGTAAAATTCAGGTGTTGAATGTTTAATACATCTAAAACTTTCAATTTGGTAATGAAGCCTTGATTATATAAGTATATAGCTTCATGTACTATAGTTTTTGAAGTTCCCAATTGCACAAATACAGTTTTTGGAATTATACACCAAAAACTATTTCCGCTTTCACTAATATTTTGAGTTTTATCAAGCAAGCATCCAGATAAATGTTCAAGATTAGTGACCTCTAAATACTTTGTTTATGCAATTCTTCCTAATTAAAATAGGCAAGTCGTTTTTATGCTTGTGTATGTGTAACCTTTCAGTATGGACATATTATATCTACACCACAAGTCACATCCCACGGGGCATAAACCGTGTCGTAGATTCAAACCTGTGAACATTTTATCAAAATTATAGCCCATATAGCTTGCCTTATGGCTGACAAATTTTTCCGAGTTGTTTTGAACAGCCAAAACATAGTAACTTCGCAATTTGTTTATTTCAGCATCTGTCAAGCCATTACGGCATCCTAGAGATTTTTTGTCTTTAAGCTTTCTGTCTTTTAATTTTAATTTTAAGGCCCTAAATCATGTCCCCATCATTTTCTCAACATGATCAACACATTCTAATTGTTCAATATTGACATATCTTTAGATTCAAAAACTGATTTGTATGCTTTAGAGTTCCCATATAGTCCAAATATTGTGTATATCGTAAATTGTGTAATGTCTGCGAGTGATGAGAGATACAAAAAAAGTGCACCTCTTCAACTTCCATTCCCCTACTATTTTCAATGTACCATGCCGAACACTCATTGCTGTGTACATCGCTGTTAAAATTACATGAACATTTCTGCGATAATATTTCAGCATCAACAACTTTCCCAGTGTCCAAACTGACTGCCATAACAACACCATTTAGAAATATATAGCTTCTTTTTAGCCAGGTACCATTGATAGCCACTGGTACATTTGGTTATCCATTATTAAATATTGTTTCGGCAGCAGCTAAAGCCATAGACACTTTGGTTACTTTCTCTGTCACATTATTTAATGTATGCATGGAATCATAAAACCACTATGGTGTAAGTGACAAATGCATAACTCCGCAAAATATTTTTGCAATTGCTTCTTTTTAAATATACCTCATAGCATATGAAATTCTATTGTGTCCACTTCATATAATTTTGTACCCTTTTTGATTAACTACTGTTTTAGTAAACCTGGTATTAAAAAAAATAGCAGTCGTGGGACTGCCGATAGAAGTGAAAACGGAACTATTAAGTTGAGAGTAATTAAAACTATATGCAAAAATTATATGAAATTTTTTATGTTTTATTTATTAGTTACATATGATGGGTTAAACAAATCATGAACAAAATATAAATACAAAGTGGTTGAAAAAATAATTAATATACAATTATCTTAATTATACATAGTATTTATATTTACACGAATTTCAATGAATTCAAGTTTGAACATTATTTACATCATTGTCATCATTAATTTCGACAATACTTAGATTATCTGTTCGTTCAATCATTTCATTGTATTCTAAAAAAGATACAATAGGTTTATGGTAACTGAAATAAGAAATAAAAATGTTTGATTGAAATTTATCTAAATATCGTATAAAAACAGCATCGATAGTCGTTTTATACTTTGTTGTACTGACTTTTCGATCATTAGACATAGTCAAACCTAATGTTTCATTCAAAAATTCAATTAATGATAAATTTTTGAAATCTGCGAAGTTAATATTAAAGTCTCCGCTTAATATCATAGGTATGTCGTCAAATTTTTCGCCAAATCTTTTTTCGAGTAATTCAGAACCTTCTTTTGTGTAAATCATTAAATTTTCGAATAAAAATTGTTCTATCTGTTGACATCTTCAAGTTTTTTTTTTCTCGTGGGATTAAGGATCTAAACAAGTATAAAAAAATAGAAATTTAGAGATTTTAATTATGTTACAATATTTTTCTAATAGTGAAATTAAATTATATAAGTTCATAAATAATTATTTGGCAAAAAAATAACAAAGCACGTATTTTATATCTAACAAATTACACAAACAAACAATAACTTCGTAAAATTGAATTTTACAATAAATGAACATATTTCATAAAATCTAAAATTATTATAACATTTTTTTAATTTTCAATTTTAAAATCCACGAAAAATATTATCAAATAACTAGAAATCTATTTTACCACGCTAGTAAGATAAATCTTTTACCGTAATAATACTCATTTCATGATGAAGAGGTTAAATATTAAAAACATAATTAAAATGAATAATGCTAAATTTTAAATACAAATATTCGTACAAATATTAAAAATGTTTAAAAATATATTCGTTGTTTTCATTATTCATTTATCTGTATAAAAATATTAATATGTTTCATACTCACTTTTATACTGAAGTCAATGAATTTAAATTCAATAAATAAACAGTCATCCTTCAATTAAATAATTACAATAATAGTCAAATTAAAAATTCACTTAAATAAACAAAATCCAGTACACACAAGTTGAACTTCCCACGTGGTCAATTTAACTTTACTTATGTATATAACTACACTCTAATACTTAATGTACAACGCGTCACATTTACAATTACAGATGTACTGCTACTATAACGTATTGGTGACGTGACTCACAAAATTATACTTATCCAAAAAGCGTCCAACGCGCACATAATACAGTCAGAAATAGTCGATGTATTAGTGTATACGTGTACACAGGCTACTGCGCGTGCGCTAGTCTGGAGATCATTAGCATGTCGGTGACGCGAACCGAGGATTTTACCCTCTACCAAAACGCTCAACGCGCGTAAAGAAGTTTTCACTTCAAAAATGTTTGAATAAGACCACAAAAGCCACAACATATTAACAATTTTGTAGCCAAACCCTAGATTTGGCGACCAAAATTTATGTGAATACCTTGGTTTTTACATTAATTTTATACAATTAATGTTGTTTCAAAGCACAAAAGAACAGTACAATGTCAGGAATTTCACAGAAACATTCAAATGAATCTAAAAAAGAAACATACTCTTTATTAAACTTACCTAACTTAGATTTTAAAGCTGATTTATTTATGTTGAAATTGTCTGACTTATCAACATTTAAATCCATAAAAGTTTGGGTTTTTGTACATTTCTTTCCAAACTCTTTCGTTTTTTAAACATTTTATTACTTAACAGAGTTTAAAAAATGTTTTGTAAACGTTTTATTAATGTTTTTGATGGAAAATACTATTTATTGCACACGATAGCAGAAATCCGTTGCATTTAAGGAGGTAAAAAATAGGCTGTAAGTAAACAAACATCTACAACTATTCACTTCACTTCTTTCCTGGATAAGCTGCTGATCAAAATAAATTCTTTTAATCAATTTAAACCATTTGATAAGGCTGAAAAGTAGCATGTGTATTTTGTTTTGATTTGAGAGGGCGTGGCAATCAGCGGTTTTGGGGTTTGACAAATGTAAACATCTTTTTAAAAAAAATATTAAAAATACTTCTAATTAAGCTAGAGCAAAAGTTTAAACTGCATTAGAAAGAAAAAGAATGGTATTTTATGTTTCAATCAAAATTGAAAAATCGATTTTTTTCATGGATTTTCGTGAAGTGACTTCCTAATTCAACAGGACATTTCACCTCTGAGCAAAGGCAGTTATGACAGGTACTCTAAAATGTTGCAGGGGTTATCAGCTCCACAAAGTATCTCTACAATCTCTCTTATTAATCGATATTAAATCTATTTTATTTTAACGATACTTATTTTTTAAAGTTTTGACCAGTTCCAACTTTAGAAATTAATGATACTTTGTGTTTTTGAATATCGGATATAATACACAATTAATTGTAGATGAAACGGCAACACCTGAAGCACATATTATTGTATGGGGAGAAGGGAGCGTTTGATATTATAACTATAATTGGGTTGCAAATATTCAAAGTCAAAAAAGCACTGAATTAAGTTATTCAAAATGTATAGAAATTATGCACAGTTGATTTTGAAACTAAATGTAAGGTACTTATGTACTTTCCCAGCAATGTTAACGACCTTGACGATACGTAAACCCTATTAGAAATATATTGGCGAAATTGAATAAAACCGCACAAATTCTGAAAACGGAATGGCTGACGGGAACATGGAGCGTGTATTCGGAAATTACTATCGAAAAATAACAAATTATTATTAATTAACATTAATCAATATAAAAGAAATAAATTATTTTATTTTATTATACGTTTTTTACATCATTATATTTAGTTATAAGGATTATGTATAACCTAATATAATCTATACATATAAAGGAGAAAAGCGACTCACTCAGTCACTGACTCACTGACTGACTAATCACGATATCTCCGGAACTATTAAACCAACAAACTTGAAATTTGGTAGGTAGGTTCCCTTTATGGTGTAGACTCCAGCTAAGAACGGATTTTGCAAAGTTCGAACCCCAAGAGGCGTTATAGATAATTATTTTCTTTACTAAACTATTAGATGTAAAGTCGTGAAAAAAAAATTGGTACACAGATTTCTTTCATAAAGTAGAGGTTTCTTACATAATGATTTTTACGAAAATCGACCTCCAAGGGGCATTGAGGGCGCTTAAGGGGCGTTATACATAATTATTTCCATTTTTAACCTATTAGACGTACAGTCTTGAAATTTGGTAAGCGGATTCCTTTCATTGAGTACAGATCCGCTACAGAATGAGTATTGTCAAAATGGACACTCAAGTGGCGTTGAAGAGAATTAAGGGGCGTTATAGGCAATTAACTCCTTTTTTAAACTATTAGACGTAAAATCTCGAAATTTAGTAAGCTGATTTCATTCATTTAAGCAGAGATCCACTATAAGATGGGTTTTGTGAAAATCGTTTCCTAAAAGGCGTTGCGGGGGTTTAAGGGGCGTTATAGATATTTATTTCCATTACTAAACTATTAGATGTACAGTCGTGAAACTTGGTACACAGATTTCTTTCATAAAGTAGAGGTTCCTTACATAACGATTTTTACGAAAATCGACCTCCAAGGGGCGTTATACATAATTATTTCCATTTTTAACCTATTAGACGTACAGTCTTGAAATTTCGTAAGCGGATTCCTTTCATAGAGTACAGATCCACTACAGAATGGGTTTTGTGAAAATCGACTCCCAAGTGGCGTTGTAGAGAATTAAGTGGCGTTATAGGCAATTAACTCCTTTTTTAAACTATTAGATGTAAAATCTCGAAATTCCGTAAGCTGATTCCATTCACTGAGTAGTGATCTGTCATAAGATGGGTTTTGTGTAAATCGTTTCCTAAGTGGCGTTGCGGGGACTTAAGGGGTTTATAGCTAATTATTTCCATTTTTAAACTATTAGACGTACAGTCTTAAAATTTGGTAAGCTAATTCCTTTCATGGTGTAGAGATACGCTACAAAATAGTTTTGGGGAAAATTGATCCCCAAGGGTCACTGAGGGGGATTAAGGGGCGTAATAGATAAATATTTCCGCGTTTCAACTAATAGAACCACCTGCTTGAAAATTCGAAGGTATGTTCCGTTCATGGAATAAAGTTCCTGTTACAAAGATTCTTGCGAAAACGGACCCCCAAAGGAGTGGGTTTGCGAGGGATTAAGGCATGTTATAGAAAATTTCCTGTTTTTGAATTTAACTCACTTACTTGAAATTTGTTGAGCACTTTTTTTCTTTAGTTGAATAGAGTTCCACTAAGAATGGATTTTACGGAAATCAACTCCAGGGGAAAGTTATTGGGGCGTATTGATAGACAAAATTCCCGTTTTTGAACTGCTAAGACTATAATAATAAAATTTGTTTTGCGTGCTTCTTTTGTTGAATTGGAATCCGCTAAGAATTCTTTCAACGAGGTATTGATGATAAAAATTCCGTTTTTGCTCTGTTAGATTTAGACTTGAAATTCAGCACGCATGTTTATTTTATGGAGTAGAGATCCACTGAAAGTTGCTTTGGTGGAAATCCACTTGATTATTAGGTTAACTGAGCGAAAAAAAATTTTCTACTTCGATTTTAGACATAAATAGAAATTAGATATTATAATTTATGTTCTTTTTATATCAAGGGGTGAGAGTGTAACAGCTATAAATATATTTTTTCAATACAATCGAATTCTTAATGCTAGATATCAATGATTAATATATATGTAAACAGTATACATATATGCAACATCGTGAAATACCCAGTGAAGCGGGTGGGTAACGGCTAGTAATATTATAATTTAAATATTTATTATTAGTAGTAGTTTTGTTAAATTTTATTATTTAAGAATTCGCTAAATGACAAATTCGTACTTTAGTATTCCAGCTTGAAATATCAACGAACGGTTAGGCTTAGTATTTAGACAAGTGGAGAAATAGGAAACAGAACACAGTTGCGCCCCTACGGCACGTGTGAAATCGGGATTGCCAATTAGGCCAGTTATCTTGAAATATGGCATGGTTGCGTAAGTAACAAGTGCAGATTTATGACGCGCGAACATTGAAAGAGCGTGTATGTCAATGTTTTATTAAGTTTTGCTTATATAAAAAAATATCTAAAAACCAGTTTATATTTATTGCCTGTGGCCGCGGAAGCATAGTGGCTATGGTCACGGACTCATAGCCGACTTCCCACGAGTTCAAGACTTGCACCAATGAATGTAAAGTAAAGGATGTCCGTTAAATCTCGTTAGGCTCAACTTCTTATCGTTGATGTGGTGTGGAAGTTCAAAAATCGTCCTGTCCCTTGACCATGGTTAAAAATGATAAGGTCTGTCGCCATTAGTTTCCATGTCACTTTACAACAAGACGTTAATAATCATATCAAATCACCAGTCGGCTGCGTGGTGTAGTTGGTTAGGAGCTGGCCTTGTACGCTCAAGTTAGCGGGTTCGAACTCGATTCAAAACGGTGGATTGTCATGATGCATCCAGCTGTATGGTTATTGGGCACGTAGAAGACGCTTCAGTGCTTGTTTGGCTTGGGTTCTCTCTGTAAAACTAAATTCCTATTGCAATTGTGCATCGTCGGAGCTCAGGTGCCTCCCTCGGGGGAGGAAACTGGGCGTCAAAGTTCCATGTGGCAATTGGTATATATTGGTGTATTGGTATTTACCTATATTGTGCCGCACTAAAAGGTGATATCAGCTCCTGGGGAATGTACTAGGTCTGCAATGGTAAAAATACAAATCCTCATTTGAAAAAGAAAGATATTTATCTCAAACCTTTTGAAATATAATCGTCAAATAGGAGTAAAGAAAGCCGAACTGTTGGTGGAATCGGGCAACCTTTTTATTCCATCGCACACACAGGGGGAGAACTGATTTAACCGAATATATTTTCAATTCATTAATTTTTTTATGGCTTTTAAATTAGTTTTTCAACAAATGGATTTTTTTAAAAAAAAATGCACATTTCAAGCTAAAAAAATACCTTATAGAATAATGTTTAATTTTTCTAAGCTATTATGGGAATCATATTTATACCCAAGTGACAATCAACTGCGTACCAAATACAGCGTTTACTAAACTGTAGGGCGTGCCTTCTAGGGGGCCGTAATGATTCTGCATTGGGGGGTGAGCATATCAATAAGACAAAACTAAAATTTATTATAAAAATTATTAATTTACTGAAAGTAAACAAAAGGAAATACATTCTAACAAAATAAGAAATAATGTACGCATACCCTAATATAATATTCTTATAAACATATTAATGCTACTCTCATGTATTTGACAATTTATCAATAATAAGTTCAGAATATGTTTAATAATTACTTGGGACTTCCATGGGCTTACCATACAGAATTATATATAAAATTTAATATTTACGTTGATCATTATTTGTACGGTTTATAGTTAAAATCGTATTGTAGTTTCAGCATAGCAAAATACTTTATTACTGCATTTAATACATTGCTATTGTATGGAGGGGGCGTGATGAAAATTATAATTAAAAATTGGGTCACAAATGTTGAAAGTTAGAGAACCACTGATCTAATACTAAATGTACGAAGCTATGCAGTTAAAAGCTCTATTGTATTAATAATCTCTTAATGTATTAGACGAGACCTTTCGAGGTTCCATTGCTCGAGCATTCATTACTCATAGCATCCTAACTCTAGAAACACATATTATACGTGAGCCTTCCATCCAGTTCTCATTATACTTATATTAGCCATGATAGAGAAGACACTACGTATCGTTTGCTATTCTACGGACATATAGTACATCTCAGTTCAGCAACAATGCAACAGTGGGGCTTATTTAATGTCAAATACTCTTATTAAAGCTCCAAGGGACGTTTGAAATACTTTCTCTACGTTTCATTACTTGGGGAAAATAATAGAGGAATGTGTATTGAGAATATATCACAATTAAGTTTTATTCACATTGCAATACAGTGAAGGGAATTGAAGTTATGTATATATTCAGAACATATCTTAATAACAAAGACCCGAAAATCCGTAGCATGAGTAAATTTTAAAGTTCATCATTTATAAAGGTAGCATATGGTATTATGTCTATATTTAAAAGTTAGACCAGAGGCTTATCATTATCTCCAGTTCTCCATAATTACATATACTTGATTTATTTTAACCACTTCAGGACCGGTGAAAGGAAATGGAAGCATTTCCCCCTGCTCGTGTGTGCGTTCCGAGAGTATATACACACTCGGAACTGGGCAAATTTCCCTACTAAACCTGATTTCGCTTTAAAAAATCATAAAATCTTTAAAGCAATCAATACACTAAAATTTACTATCATTGATAATATCTGAATTTAGAGTACACAAATTTTCGCTATATTTAAAAAAAATCAATTTCAAATTTTAGGGAAGACGTTTCTATTTTAATAAAAAAAGTACTCTCTCTGTTTTCAAATAGACGCAAAAAAATAGACGCGAAACTTGCAAAATACCCCATCTGACAAATACCAAACGATTAATTTACTCTCGCATAAACAAGTTCAAGCTGAAACTGAAACAAAACTTTTAAATAACAGCTAATATATCGTTTATTTTATTTTTAATTAATTCTTTATTAGCATATAACTTTCTTAGTATCGCATTAGTATTATGTTTTCTGTTCACATATGGTTATGGCAACGAAAAAGAATCGTGTGTTTGTTCTTACTGATTTAATTAAAAGTAAGTCAGTAAGAACAAAAATGATTCTTTTACGTTAAAACTGAGTCATCGCGTTCGTTCTATCAAGATTTGTTTTCTAAATGTTTTTGCGTATTAAAATGATTGTTGTAAATACGAACCAAAATTAAAATAAATACTGTAAATATTATCATCAATGTTTGATATGCCCAGTAGACTATAAGCTGCCCATATTTTTCCAACTTAGTCAAAATATAAACGGAAATCCACAGCGCAATAAATCACGAAACTTTAAATGCCCGATTCTCGAAAAATATAAACATATTCAGTTGCTTATACATTCAAAAATATCCTGGATCTAATTAAAAAAATATTGTAACCGAAAGCCCATATAGAGGCTCAAAATTTTGTCTAACAATTATTCGAAAAAAATGGACTTGAACCGCCATCTATAGTGCCATGTAAAAATTAATATAAGGACGTTCCAAACACGGATCACACCGGTGTGATCATGGGTCTGAGATCAGAGAAAGTGGAATCACATATCTGATACCGTAGAACATGGATGGAGAACCGCTTGATTAGATATGTGTGATCTTGTTCCTGAATGGGTTAACACTTTAATCGTGGCGCCCTCTGCGCCGCTCTCCGCTGAGCTAAAATTGAAACAAAGCACAAATAGCTTTAAAAAGTTTTTATTTTACTTTGAAAAATAATAATCAGTTGCAATTAATAACAATTCTCTCTATTATGATTTGTTTGTGGACCCTGGAAGACGAGTTATCTCGTCCCTCGCGATGAAAGTGGTAATAAAATGAAGTTTTAGGAGTGGCTTGGATCACACACAAAATGGATTGTATTATTACGTCGCAATTGCAAGTTAAATGTAGGATATTCATGACGCGTGCATCTCCCAATTTTGAACCATGGCAAGTAACGAGATTGACACTTGCTCTGACTTCCGTAGTATATGATAAAAGGCTGGATGGATCCCTTTTTATTGGTAATTTCTATATGGGCCCTTTACATTCCGTTAAACAAAAGGGACCGTCAAGGGCTTGTCGTTCCCTTGTTGGTTTCGAAATTCCCATAAATTTTATAGAATGTAACTCTGCATGATTGGAAATATCCAATCAGAGAGAGAGAGAGAGACTCAGCTTGGAAGACAGTAGTGAGGTCTGCCCCAGAATTTGTAGGTGATTCGGTTCTCTATTTAAAGAGACGCGAGCAAATTTTGAAAGATTCTTTTATCCAAAAGATAACCTGGTAGAAGTGCAAAAGCAAGTGTGAAAGTAACTCCCTCTTGACACTGACCAGCCATGCTTCCCTTTAGTCCTCCTCCCTTTTTAAGCTAAGTTATCTTTTGATTTCTTTTATTGTAAATGTAATTTTTAACTGTGCAATAATAAATTTAATTATAACGTATAATAAGGATCGTCTAATCTTTGTGTAATTAATCTATTTGAATTTGGTTGATTTAACATTGGTCATGATGTGACTAAGTAAATTTGAACGGGTTTATTTAGATTGAAAAGATAATTTAATGGCCTCGCATCACATATTACCGTGAGAATCTGGAGCTACAACGTAGAGCTGTGGTAGACTAGTGGTTATAATCACGAACTCATGCCACGGAGTGTCATGAATTTGAGTTTTAGTGTCACTGAAGCCTGCCTGAAATAAAAAAGGACTGATGTACGTTAAATCTATACAAGCTAAACATTCTCCCGTTGTCGTAGTGGGAAGGTTTCGAGAGAGGTGGGTGTCGGCTCCGGTGTCATCTTCGTCACGACAGAGGTTTAAAATCAAGAGGGTGTCGCCAATAGTTTTCGAATTGCTTTTTTTATGAGGGAACCATTAATACAAATTTCTTAAATTGTTAGCTTAATTAGCTGAAAATGGAATCAGTACAGTAAATGATTGTTATATTTCAGAATTTAAATATATATATATATATATATATATATATATATATATATATATATATATATATTTTGAAAAAATATTATAAACTTTTTTTTGTCGTGTCCATGGACAATCAGATAATGTCGTGAGCTCTCTAAACCGCCTCCGCAAGTCTCGGCGCATCGCGTAGCTCCGAAACCAGTGGCACCATTCCGAGCCGTATAATATGCGGAGTAAGGGCTCGACATTCTAGGATGTGTCCTGGCGTTAGTTGGGCTTCGGTGCACTTCTTGCAGGGGATGTAAGTTCTAGTTTTGTCTGATGAGATCTTCATACCTTTAAAATGACCCGTCCTTAGTCTTGCAATTATGGATGTAAGATTTCTAGAGCAATCAAAATCGACAATGAGGGGTTTTTGTGGCGATGAGGCAGAAGTCTGTAATTTGCGACCGCATTTGCATCTGCAAGCGTAATGGTGGGGCAAAGTTGGTCATCATTTCTGCCCTCTTTGGCCAGGGAGTCCGCACACTCGTTTCCCTCAATGTTTACGTGAGCAGGAATCCATTGCAATAAGCAGGATTTCCCTTTGCAATGCAAACTTTCAAGTAGGACATTGATAGCAGAGGTAATATTATAAACTGATTTTTTTTTAAAAAAATTCTTAAACTATTTTTAAAAATGCTCCTTGCGCATTAGTTTTTAAGATATGTACATCACTTTTGTTTCATGTATTGATGAGCCACAACAAAATATATCTTTGCATGGATTTTAAAGTCAGAATAAAATTTGATGAAAAAAAAGATAAATTTTCTATACCATATTAAATGTTTCACCAATTATCACCCATTCAAGGTATTCAAAACAACACAAAAAAAACCCCGTTAAATATTTTAGAAAACTAATGCACGGATTTGTGAATTATATCATTTTTATAAGTTGTGAAAATGTAAAACAGATATGACGTAATTTGAAAGGCAAGGAGCGTTTTACGTAACAATGAAAAGGAAAAATTTACGAACTAAGAAAAGTGCATTTTAAAAATTAATTTGAGTAAAATAAAAAAAATATTCAGTAATTTTCTTAATCAAATTGACAAAATTCTTTTTTGAAATATAAGGACCATTATTAGTATACAAAATCACAATCGCAATTTTGAACTAAATTTGACACTGTGAATTTACACCATTTCTTTAATATAAATCTCACTCACTTCCAGAAATATGATATTAACAAAGTGTACATTTCCGGATAGATATATCGGTAACTCCAATTCCAGTCTTTTTTTTTTTTTTTTGGGGTGATTATAAAGAATGAAATTTGTATGTACTTTAAAATATCAACCACTATGTGTGAGTGAGAGAATATTAACGTCGCACTGTTCAGCTACACGAGGGCTTTTGGCAATGAACCCCGTCATTTTGAACCATGGTCAAGTGACGTGGACGACACCTGAGCTAGCACCCCCTCGCCTGAATATTACACCGAAGGGAGGACGTTTGAGCTCTCGACAAATTTAACGTGCTTCGCTCCCCTAGACTGTGAGCCTTTAGTGCTACTGGGCTCAAACTCAGGTCATACCTACCATGATCCGATACCTTAACCACTGGGCTACCCCACTCCCTCATCTACTTGTGATAGAGCAGCCGTGTTAGCCTAGCGGCTAAAGTCACTTACTTGAGGCCAGAGCGTCAAGGCATCGAGTTTTGGATCCATTCATGATACACCGTGTAACTAGTGGTCAAGGTCACCGACTCGTGGCTGTATTGTCGCTAATTCGAGTCCTGGTACCCCTAAAAACTCTCTGTGCAGAGGGGCTGATGCACGCAAATATGTCGTTGCAAAATGTCCTCCCGTTGGTGAGGAGTGGTAACTTGGAGAGAAGGTATCTTCTCAGGTGTCATGCTGGTCACTTGACCGAGGTTCAAAATGACCAAGTCCATTGCCTCGTGTGGCTTTCTAGCGTGATAATATCTGCGCTTCAAGATGCCGGATGATTAAGTTCAATATAGATCACCGATGCCCGGTAACGGTAAAGGTTACACATTTACGTGGAATCTTTAAGAACGCTCTATTCTGTACTCATCATAATAAGTTGAACAGAGTATAATGTGTTGAAGTTGCATATAAAAATAGATAGCAGTCCACATTGAGTGCAGTGCAACAACGCTGGTGGAGGGGTGAGTGGGAAACCACTTTCCCAATGGAGTAACTTCATGAACAGACTGACTCCAGTAAGTAATCAAGTGAATCCAATGTCAATAACTGCACGTGTGAATTCATAGCGTTGGTTTTCCTATATGTTTGTTGACGTTATTCTTGTGTCTTAATTTTATCTAATTAAAAACATATGCTATAATTGTTTTTTTTTGTACTATTTTACACAATATATATTTGTTAGGAAATAATCTTAACGACTCTGTTTCATAATTTTTGTTTTATTCTAATTTATTTATCTAATTAGGTAATTGTCTACTTCGACTAGTGTTAGCTGGCATATTTATTTATCCTCGTTCGGTTGGATTCTAGCATTTATTTATAGTTCTTGGTACACCTATGTTTGGCTCTTAGTTATTTTAGTTCTTAATTAATTTAGTAGTTATTTATTATATAGTTTTGCGCAAGAATGGTTAACAGTATAGAATCAAAACGACTTTTTTAAAATTGTATGATTATTGAATAACATTGATATCATTTCTTTAAAAAGAGCTTACACCTATTATTATGCAACACAGTGTCAGTTAGGAAGA
This sequence comes from Trichonephila clavipes, assembly GCA_019973935.1. Taxonomy (NCBI): domain Eukaryota; kingdom Metazoa; phylum Arthropoda; class Arachnida; order Araneae; family Nephilidae; genus Trichonephila; species Trichonephila clavipes. The sequence goes on along the minus strand of BMAU01019865.1, from coordinate 64,463 downwards.
AATAATATAAAAAATGTCTGTTTGTAATTTTAATTAATAATTCAAAGTCAAGATATAAAATATTTATTCTGAATTTTTTCAATTTGATGATAATTTGGGGAAGGAATGTTTATAAAAAATAAAGAAATGTTTCTTTAATGTTTACCTTCCACACACAAATTATCGATTTCTAAATTATTTATAATTATTCTTTGCTGTTAAAACTTAATGTCATTTCTTTCTCTTTAAATTAAAATACAATATTCTTAAGGGGAATGAAACCATTACAAAAGGGGTAAAATTTTTTAGAAATGATTACATTTAATTTTATATGTTATTATATTATTTTTTTGAAGTACATATCAAACTTTCAAAACTATTTATTTCTTGAAGCCTGTGTTCATAGAACATTAGTTAATATGAAAGTTTTAGATAAATGAAGAGAATTATCTTTTGGTTAAAGTGTTTTATTTTCCATCTTTTTTTTTGAAATCTCAGTGGCTACTTAAGAAGTATTTGTTTATCCATGATTTAACTATTTTCCTTTTTTGCACAAATCCTTAAAATAGTTTAATTCCTGAAAACTCAGTATTATGCATATAAAGATAATTAAGGATATGAGTATATGATTCATATATATGTCTCCTGTGATGAACGTTGATTTTTTTTTTTACAATTTCATGAAATGTAAATTTTATAATAGTATGGCTTACTTATGGGGACATTAAACACTTTATGTGAAGCATTATAAGTGTTGGACTTCTGAAATAGTCCTGTAATTTTGGTTTGATTTATCAATACTATAGGAAGTTCTTAATTTTTTTCCCTTTGTACTTATAAGCTACTAGCTGGTAAACCTGTTCTTCACACAGCTGTGAATTTATATATATAAATAATGTTATGCATGAAATTTCTCTCCCCCCCCAGTACTTCATTATTTAAAAATGGTAAATAACAATTTTATAAAAAACATATTATATTTACTCGAGTTTAGCTACCTACACTTAAAATTCAAATGAATATTTTATTTCCCTGTGGAACAGCTATTTGTTGAAAATGAATTTTTCGTTTACACAATGTATTGCTTATAAATACTTCATATATATTTTGTACAATATTATGAAGCATTTAAAGATATTTGAAAATGTTTCCAATAAAATAACATTCCTATCTTTAACTGTCTGATTTACTTAGTAATTATCCTTTAAAAATATTTGGAGAAATTTTTTTAGAAATGATTGTATAAAGTAATAAAAGAAAATACTATTTCCCGATTAAGTTAAAGAAATGAATCATATTAATATATAATTTTTAAGAAATATTCAATGTAATATGAACTTCACCTTTATATCTCGGCTACTAAATATTATGCATGGATATGTGACATTTGGATCACAAATTCAGATTATTAATGTGAGTAAGAACTATATTAAAAATTTACATTACAAGTTCAATAATTTTTTTAATTGCCTTTGTATATAGTGCTTATATATTGTTGAACAACTTGTTTTAAATAATTGTATAATATTAAGTAATATTTCATTAGAAAAAATGCTTTAATTTTCACAAATTCAATTTAATTTCTTATTGAATTGCATACTTCTTTAAGCTATTGTTTATCTCATATTAGATAGAGTTAATATGAAAGTTTTTGATTAATAATAAATATTTATCCTTTGATGAAAATGAATCTTATTTTTATAACACAACGAATTGCAAATAAGATAGAAACAATTTAATACAATATAATACAATAATATGGAAATAAATAGTTGCATAAAATTTCCATTTACAATTTCTACTAGTTATGTCTCTTGACCAGATATTTATGTTTAATGTTAAACACTTGAGTTCCATTTCATGTAAACTTAAAACTTACTTGGAGAAATGTATTGGCATTTTATTTTGTTATCACTAATATGTATCTAATGTATCTTTTAATATATAATTATACTTTTAAAAAAAGAAATTTATCATTATAATACACAAGAGCCCAAAAATTGTTTTCTAAACATATGTCACACAAAAATATCAGTGATTTTGGCCAATTAACCTCTTAAAAATAATTTTGAAAAAAAAATTCTGTAATTATCTTCAATAAATATCATTAAATTGATCAAAGTACTCTTCTTAGGTCAATATTTGCAACAAACTCAATGCAACAAATTTATTCAGGACTTATATCATGAGATTTATTTTTGTAAAACTATAAAATAAATCTAATCTCTATAATGATAAATCTGCAAATTGTGCAAATTCCAATAAATGCATATTTGTTATACATATGTAGCAAAAAAATTTGTATATGTGTGAGACAGGTCTTTATACCATACAGTCAAACTCTGAAAAACATATGTGTTAATTGATACCACGCAAATATATTACACAATTTATATTTTTTTCTAAATGAATTATGAATTCAAAAATGACTTTTTTTTATTTTGGTCATGTAGGAGTGTGTGTGAGCAGGACTTTTATATTTAATATATGGACACAAAATTATATTCTACTATATACACATTCTAATTTAAAAATTTTAATGCCTTAATTTATTACCCCACTTGGAATTCAATCCTCGATAAATCATATATTTTACCTTAAGTAGTGCAGCGAATAAAGATTTTTAAAATGTAGCACAGTTTTTTTTATGTGTAATTTTACAAATGGTAAATGATAATTTTGATTTCTAATGTTTGAAAGTGGTTCTTATTTCATCACACACAACTAGTATAAACATTAACAGAGCTGTAGTATATTAAAATATTTCTCCATTTTTTTTTGTATTTTTTCTTTTTCTCTGTAATATTTTAAAATTACTAAGTAAAATAAGTTTTATAAATATATATACTTCTTTTTGATATATGTATGGTTACATATCAGATTCTTGTGTTCTAATTTTAGATAATTAAATGCTGAAGTACCTCTGTTAACTACTCTGAAGATGTGTAAAATAAGTAAAATTTAAGTTAACTGAACATACTATGTTCTCAATATAACTTGATATAAAATAAAGAAATATTTGCTTTTAAATATTTACATTCTTGTAGAACTAAGTCTAAATCTATCCAAAATCCTTTTTGAAGAAGTTTCATTTGTCTTACAGTATTGAAAACATTATTCAAAGTGTGGTAAAACACATAAACACTGGGAAGATGGTATATAATCCATACGCTTCATGATGCTATCATAGCACTTAGATTTGTTATCATGATATTAAAAAATGATTTTTCTTTCTAATTATCCTTTCTATAACTGATCAAGAAACCATTTCAGCAAAATAAGACATTTTAGAAAGTAAAATGTAAATCTTTAAGAACAAAATAATCGTACGCATTAGTAGTAAATAAATCGCGCCATATTAACCGAATGACGGAATCACGCGATCATGACGTCACATGAATTTAGTCCATTGATTTAGTTTCTGTTTCGCTTACATATGAAAACAAAGAGAAAATGACGTCCCATCTCCATGACAGCAAAGCCTATCTTTCAACCGCGCGCGTCTGCCGCATCTCGACGGAACGAGGAGATAAGGGATAATTTTTTTATTAATCCTTAACTTCGCAATTCTCAAATTTCTATGGAAAAAATTATATCAGCTAGTTCTCAAGTAATAATAAAAAGGAATAATATATTTAAAAAAATAAGCTGTTTTAGATTGAATTTCAGTCATTTTTTTGTTTGCTGCAGAAGTGCAACATTGTGCAGTAGTACTATAAATTACAAAACTTTTCTTTATATGAGGATTTTATTATTCATCATAAAATGTTTAAATTTCTTACCTGGTAGTTTATTTCGTCAATAAACAAGATGAAGCATAAAATATAATGGATTCTTTTTATAGCAAAAACACAGTTCTTGAGGCATCAGAGATTTTTATAATTGTTGTGATTTCTGGAAAAAATGTACTTCCATCTAGTGATAAAATTAGCTCGTATTTCGTCACAGTAATCTTTTTTTTTCTCAGATAAGTGATTTGTAGGTAATTAAAAAATATTGAGCGTGCTAAATTAAAATAAATCATATGTTGCAGCAATGCAACAGTGCGAAATTAAGGGTTAAGGGGATATTATATTTATGTCCGTTATTTGTTACCTCTTAAATAACTGCGTGCGGTAATTGAAAGGAAATTTTATATAATTACTTGGAAGAAAGTGAGAACACAGGTAGAGGAGTTTTAAATAAGATCATGAATCACAAATGCTCATTTCTTTTATTTTTTTCATGCTGCTCATTTACATTTATAAACCGTAATAAGTCGTATAACACAGTAATCAAACTCACTAAGCTGTTCACAGGGGAAAAATGTAGTTGTTAATAGAAAATATTTAGGAATAAATGTGTGTGGTCGTGTGGGGAACTCAGTCAAAACAAGTACATTAAGACTGTATAAAAAGTTTGTTACTCCCAAAAAAGAGTGAGATATGTGGCGAAAACGTGTTAGTTCCAATGCAGACTGTCATATAGAAGGATATTGTGAAGGTCATTGGTAACAAATAATCACCTTTCTCAGAATTAATGATTTGGGGTCTCTGGGCACCACGGGATCACTCCCAGGCAAAGTCGTGATTAGTTTTAGTTTGTAAAAATCCCCTACAACGGTTTCGGAAGTAGAAGTAATATGATCTGAATCATAGGAGGGAAGGAAAACTTTGTTCAGGTGTACCAAACAAGAAATGTCCAAAACAATGCAAGTACCTTAATTTTACGCAGATTGATTTAGAAAATGGGCTAAAAAATATAAAAACACAAAGTTGCACTTACTTTCCCCGTATTACTCTGGAATCTCAGGAAGCCATTGCTATCTGTATACCTGTCAACTTTGAAAATGATAAATCTTAAAATAATGTGTGATCTACATTAATTACTAAAATTTAACATTGACACGAAATAATATCTTAAGCGTTATTATGAGAATTTACATAAAAGAGACAAGTTTAGATTTCATAAAACAGTGAATGATATATGAATACTTTAAAAGTGACGATAAAAAAGTCGCACAACAAAAGATGTTTGGGGAGGAGAAAATTTACTCATAGAGACGTTTACTTTCATATATTGACTTATTTTATATTCATATATCGACTTTCTTTATAAATCTCCTACATTAAGGTAGATTTACAAATCTACGTATATTTTGTTTACGTACAATAAAGTAATGACTTCAGATAAAAAAAAATCGTGTTTGCGCTTATGACCACATGATAGAAGGGAAAACTTCTGATTTATTCTGGGCATGAGAATCCAGTTATTTGGATGTACTACGTTTTCTTTTAAGACGTTTTCGCATGCGGGGGTTGTGTGAGTAGTTTTCTTTTACAAGCTTTTATTTAAGTTGCAATGTAATTTGTTCGGGTGAAATCTTGCAACTCAATTTTGTAGCTGATGTTTTCAACCGATTCAGCTGAAATTTTGCGTGCACGTTTAGTTTGGATGACAATGTATGTTTTGATTATTTATATTCCGATATCGCAATTAGTTAACACATATTAATTCTGAACCTTTTACACCTTTTAGCTTTTTATTCTGCCGAGCAGCTGATCGGATTGAACTAAAGGTATCCAACTACCCGAAAATCATGTGATTTTTTTGAAAAATTGACAAGTTTTTCTTATGATTTTATTTTATAGGCCATCTTATTATCTTAATAAAAATAGTATTTTTTTTTTTTTTTCCATACACTAGAACAAAATCGACAGGTGTTCTAGTAAAATATCTCATAACTTTACACGAGATGTCAAACTTTAAAATGCGTTTTACTCGAAATGTGTTTTTTTCTTCGAAAAGCTCAAACGGGAACGGCAATTGCTCAAAAAGTTATAAAAATAATAAGCTGAAATTTTTTGTGTATGTTCTGTATAAAAGTAAAAGTGTTTTAACCTTCAGAAGTATTAACCACTGTTTTATTACAAAATTTAAAGTTCTTTATGTGAATATATTCACTATTTTTTAAGCAATTTCATATATTAACTAAGATTAAGAGAGAGAGTGTTCTAGTTTTTGTAAAAATTAAAATATCTCTTACCCTGAAAGTCATTTCAAACATGAATAACAGAGTAACACATCAAAATTGAGAATTTGTTCATAAAATTTTTGTAGTGAGCCGGCCCCGTTTATGTAATTTTTTGCACATTTTCACCAGTTCTTCCCCTTTTTAATAATAATAATTTTTTTTCTGTTTTCAATTTTAGGATTTTTTCCTTAAAAAAATAAATAAATCTAAAAATCACGAAAAAAAATTTCCATATATTTCTGTTTTCAAAAAAAAGTTGTCGCAAGTAGTCGTTGCAGCCGAGAAAAGTCGACTGATCATAACACACCTGAACATGACCCTTAATTTAGACAGAGTTTCTCAAACTGTTGGGCGCGCCCCCTAGGGGGCGTGATAATACTTCGAGGGGGCGAGAGTCTATTGAAAAGTTGAACAGACAAAAAATCCTTTTAAAGAATCCTTAATTTCCTGAAAGTATACAAACAATATACATTCTGACATAACAAAAAAACACACACATGAGCACTGATATAACTTATAAATATATTAGTACTGTGCAATGTACATTATAATTAATTTAACAATACTAAGTCAAGAACAAGTTTAATTATTACCAGTGAGCCCATGAGCTTGTCATAAATGGAGTTATGTTCAAAAATTAATATTCCTCTTGGTCATTGGCACGGTTGATCTCTTCAGTAGCGATGACAAATTCCGCGAGTCACTCCCCAAAGCCGCCGTTGAACACGAAGACGAGCGCATTTGGTGCATTGGGGGTGGAGTGGAAACGGAATAAATAAGCAAATTCTCTGAAATAAGTTAATCCGTCGCAAACACTGCCAAGTTCCTTTTATTGCCTTCCAAAGCTTTCGGAATAATTTTATGGATAGAAGTGCCCAGAAAAAATTATACTTCGGAAAAATGTATATATACGTCTGGGGCAATTAACGCATAGGATGAGTGAGGCGTTTATATACGGGAGATTAAAGTCGTGTTGTAGCAATAGTGTCGAAATATATTGTTTTTGAATTCAATATATTGTTGTTTTATTGCGCCGGAGTCACATATTGAAACGTCATACATCATCATTCATTCATCTTCATTTACCACATTTTGTCGTAAACTATAGATTACACAGAACTCGTTCGTAGGGCCTTTTTTATGTTCTTCCAACGAGGAATTTGGCTGCTTAGAGTTTGGGATGTACTAAGACGCAATGTATAAAATTTAAATTACATTCACTAATTCAAATTAACTATTAGATGAATCATCGGTCATGTATTTTAATGAGCATCCTTCAGCTGTCATAGCATTTTGCTCTTAAATATCCAAACACGTTCACCGAATTCGGTCAAAACACATATTTTGGGTTTTTTTTATTTTATTGAATAGAGCTATTCTTTGGCTTTACAAAACATACTTTGTTTCACTTCTACTCTACTTAGAGGTCAATTCACAATCAATGTTTAAAAATTAGAAAAGCGAAAGTGGCTCTTGAATCTATTTACCAGAAGTGGGCATTTGAATTGTTTAAAATCTATCATTGCGAGTCTGATAACTTAATCTGTTATGAATATATTTCTACACAACCTTTTGAACCTAATATTTATATTTTTTTCTAGCGAAGGTACTTAGACATTTCTTATTGTATGAATATTTTTTGTGTGAGTTATGTGGCCTTTTACTTAAATAATAGTCTAATAAGAGATGTCCGATTTCTTATAATATTTACTCCATCATGTCTAAAATTTCTAAATTTTAATAAAATACCAAACTTTAAGTCAATTATCTAAGTAAATGCATCTAATTTGTTTTAGTCATACATTTACTTGTTGTGGAATGAGCCGTGCTTTATAGCTTTATTGAGCGTGATTTTTATAGCGTGCTGAGATAGATTTATTAGTTTTTCTCTAATTGCTTTGAAGCTTTTCAAAAATATTGCTAAAATTTGCCTTATAGTTGTTTTCTATTGTAAACTTTAAATATTTTTTCTAAAATTATTGTTAGCTAAATATTAGTGTTTATGGTAAGGATTCCTTAAAATGCATTGAAACTTTCCATATTTTGGACCCAATTTTCAATCTTAATTTTCATCGCCGCTCCCCTGCAGGAACAACATACTCAATGCAATAATATATTTGGCCGCTAATTTTAAAATATGACCTTAATTATAAACCGTACAAATTAAATGTTATACATAATACTTTTTTAAGCAATACATGTGTGTTTTAAATGTTACTTTTAAGTAAAATAATAAGTATTATGTTATTTTACATTTATAAGTATGTGTTATCCATATATACAGTCAGTCAAAAAAGTATTGAGACACACTACCAGTTCATAGACCTTTATCGTAATATTTTACTTAAACATACAAATGAAACGAAAACAAAGAAGTAAACGTTATTTTGTTAAATACAAATAATAATAATTTGAACAAAACTCAGATACATTAATGCAATTATGGTTGAAATTGAAAACAAAAGAAATCGAGTTAAGAAAAGGGCCCAAAAAAGTATTGGGACACTTTTCAATAAATTAAGAAAAAAATTCAAACTTAGAAATTAATATCTTGTTGGGTCCTTGCTTTTTATGACCGCTCGAAGTCTATTTGGCATGGATTGGATCATTTTTTTTTGCAAAATGATCTATGAATTTTGGTCCACTCTTCGGACAAACATTTTCTCAAATCCTGCTTGTTAGAAATTTGGTGCTCATATAGGTTTTGCTGCAAATAATCTCACACATGTCCAATGGGATTAAGGTCTGGACTTCGTGCAGGAATTTTAATAACTCTAAGAGAGTGGTAGAGGACCCATTACTTGTGAAAATATCTGCAGTATGTCACTGGTCATTATCTTGGTAAATATCCTGAGATTCCAAGCTTGCTCGCACTTAGCTTTAAATTTCACTTGAATATGTCAAGATATAGACACATTTATTAATTATACCATCAATAAAATGTAAGTTCTCGAAACCAGAGCTTGCCATGCAGACCCAGACAATTTGGTTACCCGCTTCATATTTGGCAGTAGGCCGTAAATTTTTGACATGCATTGCTGTATTTGATTTCCACCAAACATTTTGCTTGCCATCCGATCCGAAAATGTTATATTTGCTTTCATAAACAAAAATTATATTTTTCCAATATTCTGTTGGCTGTCTTACATACATTTTAGCAAATGCCAACCTAGCTTGTTTATTTGATTTTTTTTTTTTTGCTGATGTAGGGCTTTCTTTGAGGTACTCTGCCATGATACTTATGTTTTCTTAAGACATTTCTGACAGTTTCAGGATTTACTGATTTCCTGAAACTGTTTTTACATTGCAGAGTCATTTTTAATGCATTAGTTCTTGGATTAATGTGTAATTTTCTCACAATCCACCTCTCTTCACGTTTATTAAATATCCTTGAACGCCCTGATCTTTGTTTTCATCACTGTTTGTTTTCTTGAACCTGTTAATGATGTTAAAAACAGTAGACTTACTCAGTTTTAATATTTTTTCTATACAGCGAATTGATTTCCCCTCTTTCCAATGACTTATTACGAGATTTCGCACATCAACCGATATATCTTTGTTTCTCACAATCTTTTCTCTAAATCTTATCTGTTGAAACATTTGTGTTTAAACTTCTAGTCTAAAAAAGTAGTGTGAAATTAAATTCTATTGATGCGCTGTATATTTGTTAAATTTCTCATTTCAAAAATGCCCCAATACTTTTTTGACTCCAGTGTGCCTTTGAATTATATTTGAAAAGCTAGATCAAGTTATAACTCTATAATACTAATAAAATTTTCCTTATATACTGTTCACCAAATGTTAAAATATTTCTTAATATATTTTGTTTTAGTTTTATTGTGATAAACATTTTTATAAATGGCTTTACAGTTATGCACGCCAAGTGTCCAATACTTTTTTGAGTGACTGTATAAATGAGAAAAGGGACTCACTCAATGACTAGGTCACTGACTTGGTAGGCAGGTTCCTTTCATGGAGTTGACATCAGCTAAGAACGGATTTCGCAAAGACCGAACTCCAAGGGACGTTGCGGGGGCTTAAGGGCTGTTATAGATAATTATTTCTATTAGTAAACTCTTGGATGTACAGTCTTGAAACTTGGTACACAGATACCTTTTATAGAGTAGAGATCCCCTACAAAATGATTTTTACGAAGATCGACCTCCAATAGGCGTTGATGGCGCTTAAGGGGCGTTATGTATAATTATTTCCTTTTTTAAACTATTAGACGCACAGTCTTGAAACTTGGTAAGCGGATTACTTTTATAGAGTACAGATCCCCTACAAAATGGGTTTTGTGCAAATCGAATCCCAAGAGGCGTTGCGGGGACTTAAGTGGCGTTATAGATAATTATTTTTTTAAAAAAATTATTTGACGTACAGTCTTGAGAGATTTGATAAGCAGATTCCTTTCATAGAGTAGAGATCCGAGGGAAATACCATTTAATTCAGTTTTAATTATTTAAATGACTTTGCTATTACATGTACTAAAATGTTCTTTTCTTGATGTTTACTTTGCAATTCACTTAAAATTAACTCATTAGAAGTTTCTTCATTCTTCCATATCTATAGTTTTATTTTTCAGTTTACCCGTGCGAAGAACGGGTATACTAGCTAGTATTAGTATAAAAATGTGTGTTTTACTTTTATTATGTCAGAATATTTATAGAAATTTTGTTTTGCTTCCTGTCAGTGAATTAATGATTTTTAAAAATAATCTTTTATTTTCTGCATTTTGATATGATCACGCCCTCAACGTAGCATTATAATGCCCCTCTAATGTGGCGTGCCCTACAGTTTAAAAATCGCTGATTTATAATGTTTTAATACGCTATTTTTCAATAAAAATACTCTGGATGTATTCGAATACCTTAACTTCCATTTTGACAAATTTGGCAATAAAGCGTACAAATGAACGGTCTAGGCGCAAAAAAGGCTGAAAATGCGTAGAAGTTGGCAGATATTTATTTGAGTTTGGAGACTTTAATGAATCCAATTAAATTTCTGTATATCACACGACTACCTTTTAGGTTCAAAAATAATCAAACGACTCGAAACCATTTTCCTAACCATCGGGCTTTTCCGTTTTGACACTTTTACCATGATGTGATTTGAAACAGTCATCCAATAATTATTGGACAAACAATAGAATTGGGGTGCAAAAATATCACTCTTGGAATTTTTTTCCGAAAAAAAAAAAAAGAAAAAACATTTTGTCTCCGATAAAGTGAGAATAGATTTAAAAAGTGGTTTCCAAATGCGATATAAAAACATATTCTTAAAATTTCAAGCCATTCGTCCCTGAAGCCATTGATACTTTGAACTGTTTGTTATGTTTCTTTGTCTACTGCTATTTGAAAAGTTCTGATATCGATCTGTCAATTGAAAACTATTAAAAGAGTGATTTATGTCTTTCGCAATTCTAGTGTGTTATTAGGTTTCAAAAGGAAATGGCTTTCCTTTTTATTTCAAAGAAATTATGACTGTTTTTGATTGTTATTGTCTGGATACTTTTTGAAGCTTTTTAAACTATTAGAAACTAGACGTTGGCAGCCATCCATCTAGTTAAGAATCTAATAAAAAATTGAAAAAACATGTAATATAAAAAAATTTAAGTGAATTCCTACTTATATCAACAAAGAAATTTTTACTTTAGCTTCTTTTTATTAAATAGTTACAATTAATATAAATATGTATATACAAAGACAGAATCACAACATTAAGTGGTAATTTATTTTTATTCATTATTATTAAGGTATCGTATTGTTTCCAAAACAATCGTGTCTATAAAATTTCAGTTCAACTCAATGCTTTAAAACAGAGGTTCCCAAACATTTTTGTCTAATAGACCCCTTGCCATGTTTTTAGGTTTAGGGTAGACACCTGCTTAACTAAATATTGAATTTTTGCAAATTTATCTATTTAGTCTTTTTGACAGTTAGTACTACTACTCCTACTTTAAGAGAATTAAATTTCTAACTGTAATAAAGTATAGTGTTTAAAATTTCAAAAGCACATGTTAATTAATTAAATTAAAAGTTAATTAATAAATAAAACTATTAAATAAAATAACTAAACAACAAACAAATGATTTTAATTGAAGGGGTGAATCTCTAAAGCAACAATATCAAATTTTCAACATTTTATATCAATCTTGTCAGTTTTAATCTTAAATCTCCTCTGTTAGCAGTGTCTAGTTCTTTTTTTTAAACTTCCTCACGATATTCCAGAATCCGGGATAAATAATAGGTTTGACTTTTTAAAGCCAAAATTGCTGACACCCGTTTCTAAACTTTAAGAACTTCGTTAGTGCTTATTACGATGAGTTCTCCTATTGTATATATATATAATGTGACATTTTTCTTCCAATGTGACCTTATGAATTCATTTCCTGCTGTGGTATTGCGATAGTCAAAGCATTCTCAAACCTGGTTTCAAAATCTGAATAAAATACATTTAAATGTTGAACATAGGTTAAAACGTTCTGACAGATTGTCTGTGACAAATTTAGAAAAATTCGGGGCCTCAAGTAGTACTTCTTTTTAGCTTAACTCTAAGAAGAAAGCTGAAATGGTTCTTGTTTTAATAAAATTCATGCTGTCACCTTGAAAACAAGTGCAAATTAACCTCATTAAATTTAGTAAAGAAATCTATTACATAGGTAAAATTTGGTTTCCACTTGATTAAATTTTCTTTTAAAATTAAAGTCACGAGCCAGTTTAATGAGAGCCACTATCACATAGACACCCACTCACACCTCATGGACCCCCAAATTAATTTTTGACTGACGTGGACCCCTTGGAGGTCGTTATAGACCCCTTTGGGAATCACTGCTTTAAAACGTGAAGAAAAAAATCTTTTAAAGTTTTGACCCAAGTCGCTAAAAATGAAATCATTGCGGCTGTAACTATAATTCTTTAAACAATTAGTTTCAGTCAATTCATTTTAATAAATTGTAATTAAATAATCGTATTTTTTCCCAAAACAATACTGTATAGAAAATTTCAGCGCTAATGAGTGCCTTAAAATGTGAGAAAAAACCCTTTTCAAGTTTTGACACAAGTCACCAAAAGGGTCGCTAAGTAGCTAAAAGGATGCCAACGTAGCTGTATTTGTAATTCTTTAAGTAATTAGTTTTATTCAATTAATTTTTATTAATTAAAATTTAATTACTGTATTGTCCTCCAAAATAATCATGTATATAAAATTTCAGCACAATTGAGCGTTTTAAAATGTATTTTATAAACGATTGAAAATTCCACCAAGATAAATAAATAAATATATAGAGGGTGAGCTAATAGTAGGAATTAAAAAAGATATTCTTTCTTTGGTATTTTGATATTAGTAATTCGGTATTATCTGCAGCATTAGGAAAATTTTTGGAGAGTTACTTGAGCTCACGTTGAACTGTGAATTGAAGTATGGATTGTTATGAATATTGTGTAATCAACGCTTTAATTACTGTAAATAATTTTTATCTGGATGTGGTTAGTATTAATTTCCGTTGTATTAATTTTATGCTGTAATATTCGCAAAATAGCACCGTTCCTTGCATTCTAAGGATGATTCAATGGAAAAGGCGAAATGTTTGCGATAGAGCCAAGTTTGTATTATTTATGGTGACTGTGTTCGCAAACTATTGTGTCGGTATATCTAAATAAACCAGTAATAGCCTCCACGCGATGACGATCGTTTTGACGTGGTGGCTAAGATACTCGTTTTCGAATCGGAAGTTCGAATCCTTCCTTCACCATATTGGCGAATTGGCAAACATACGGATGCTTTTTAAAATTACTGGAGAAATCTGTTAATATCTCGATCTATGGAAAAAGCCAGAGATTCACAAACTGTGGGGCAGGCTCCTCCTGGGGGAGCTTGTTTACATTAAGTGGAGGGTGCAAGCATATCGAAAATAAAAGATTATTTTAAAAACTAATTATTTACTGAATGGTAGCAAAACAAAATTTATTTTGACATAAAAAAATAAAATACACATTTACACTGATGTAATATATTTATAAATGTATCAGTACTACACAATGTATTTATTATAAAATATTAGCCGTTATCCACCCACTTCACTGGGTATTTCACGATGTTGTATATATTTATAGTTTACATATATATTTATTATTGATATCTAACATTAAGAATTCGATTGTATTGAAAACTATATTTATAGCTGTTACACTCTCGTCCCTTGATATAAAAAGAACATAAATTATAATATCAATTTCTATTTATATCTAAAATAGAAGGAGAAAGATTTTTTTCGCTCACTTAACCTAATAATCAAGTGGATTTCCACCAAAACAACTTTCAGTGGATCTCTACTCCATAAAATAAACATGCGTGCTAAATTTCAAATCTAAATCTAACAGAGCAAAAATGGAAATTTTATCATCACTACCTCGTTGAGAGCACTCTTAGCGGATTCCAATTCAACAAAACAAGCATGCAAACAAAATTTTATTATTGTAGTCTTAGCAGTTCGAAAAAGGCAATTTTGTCTATCAATACGTCCCAATAGCTCTCCCCGCTTCCCCTGGAGTTTATTTCCGTAAAATTCATTCTTAGTGGAACTATATTCAACTATAAAGAAAATTGCTCAACAAATTTCAAGTAAATGAGTTAAATTGAAAAACATGAATTTTTCAATAACACGCCTTAAACCCTCGCAACCCCACTCCTTTGGGGGTCCGTTTTCGGAAAAATCTTTGTAAAAGGAACTTTATTCCATGAACGGAACATAACTTCTAATTTCAAGCAGGTGTTTCTGTTAGTTGAAAAGCGGAAATATTTATCTATTACGGCCCTTAATCCTCCTCAGTGACCCTTGGGGATCAATTTTCCCCCAAACTATTTTGTTGTGGATCTCTACAGCATGAAAGGAATTCGCTTACCAAATTTCAAGACTGTACGTCTAATAGTTTAAAAATGGAAATAATTATCTATAACGCTCTTTAAGCCCCCGCAATGCCACTTACGAAACGATTTTCCAAAGCCTATTTTATGACAGATCTCTACTCAGTGAATGGAATCTGCTTACTCAATTTCGAGATTTTACGTCTAATAGTTTAAAAAAGGAGTTAATTGCCTATATATATAACGCCCCTTAACTCTCCACAACGCCACTTAAGATCGATTTTCACAAAACTCATTTTGCACCGGATATGTACTGTTTGAAAGGAATCCGCTTACCAAATTTCAAGACTGTACGTCTAATAGTTTAAGAATGGAAATAATTATCTATCCAATGGAAATATTTATCTAATTATCTTAAGCCCCCGCAACGCCACTTAGGAAACGATTTTCACAAAACCCATCTTACAGCGGATCTCTACTTAATAAATGTAATCAGCTTACTAAATTTCGAGATTTTACGTCTAATAGTTTAAAAAAGGATTTAATTGCCTATAACGCTACTTAATTCTCCACAACGCCACTTGGGAGTCAATTTTGACAAAACCCATTCTGTAGGGGATCTGTACTCTATGAAAGGAATCCGCTTACCAAATTTTTCAAGACTGTACGTCTAATAGGTTAAAAATGGAAATAATTATGTTTAACGCCCCTTAAGCGCGCTCAACGCCCCTTGCAGGTCGATTTTCGTAAAACTCATTATGTAGGGAATCTCTACTTTATGAAGGAAATCTGTGTACCAAGTTTTAGGACTGTACATTTAATAGTTTAGTAATGGAAATAATTATCTATAACGCCCCTTAAACCCCCGTAACAAACTTTGCAAAATCCGTTCTTAGCTGACGTCTACTCCAGGAAGGGAACCTACCTACCAAATTTTAAGTCTATAGGTTTAATAATTCCCTAGATATCGTGATTAGTCAGTGAGTCAGTCAGTGAGTGAGTGAGAGTCGCTTTTTCCTTTATATTATAAAATATTTATCAATACTAATTTAAGAATATAGTTACTATTGACTCTCCCATGGGGTAATCACATACAAAATTGTATACAAAATACTTATCTTGATAATTTGTACGGTTTATAGTTAAAGTCATATTGTAACTTTATTATCAAAGTATATTATTATGGCATTCAATACATTGTTACTGCATGGGGTGGAGGCGCGATGCAAATCATGATTCAAAATTAGGTCGCAAATATCTGTCGTAAGCGGATCATTCGAGAAAGATCCACGCAGACTATAAATAGGAAGCACTCGCTGAAGTTGAGTCCTATCACTTTGATTGCTGAAGAATTCACTAGCGAGTAGTTGCTTGTAAATAAGCATTACCTACTCGTGTTTTAAGACTCTAATAGTTGGGTCTTGAGCGCTGTCGAAGATGTGAAGCCCTTTTGGGATTTAAAGTGCAAATTTTACTACTGTATCCTGCATTTTAAGGATTGTTTTCTAGAATGAATTTTCATCACTCTTGAGAGAACTGTTTTGCTTTTTGAGACCAACAGCATAAAAGCAGAAGGTCTTCAAACTTTCTACAGCACTCAGACACAATCATTGGTGCCTAAAATATACGTATATAAAAGATTATTCATAAGCAATCGCTCTTTCAACAACCGAAGTAATCACTAATCACTTCAACAATCAGATGAATACTGACTGACCACTAGTCAAAACCAGACTGACTGACTTTCGGCAAGCATCTCTTTTTTTATTGGTATAGCGGATAATTCCACAAAGATCAGCTTGCGTCTTAGGTCTTAAAATTAGTGTATTTCTCAACTAATTTCTAGAAGAATCAAGAGGATCCCTAACTCCCCAAATTGGTGGTCAAAGGTGTCAACTTGGTCACCAAAAATGATGCCAACTTGGCTCTATCACCAAAATTTCGCCAAATTCCATTGAATCGCTATTATAACATAAGGGACAGCGTTGCTTGCGAATATTACAATTTTAACATAAATTAAATATAGCATAAAGTAATTTAAAGTAGTAAACATATCCAATAACAAATTATTTACACTATTTTATACAAAATTCGTAACAATATATTAGGTGGGGAAAAAATAAATCCATTATCTTTTCGGGAGATGGTTGTAGTGATCGTTATATCGTAAAGCATCGATCAAATATTTTCAGATTAATACTCGTTGGGAAGATGGCTATCCATACTAAAAAAATTCTTCTTTTTATTTATTTTTATGTTTCGTACATTCAGTTATGAATTAGAGTGTCTTAAAATGGGAAGTCATACAAAAGAAAATTCGGTATATTTTACATACTTTATTTTATAAAGGCGAAAAAACAATCCAGGTGGCTGAAATTGTGATTGGTGTTTATGGTGCATGTACTGTAACAATGAATTGCATGCAATTTTGTTTCGTCGATTCTACTTAGCCCCTTCAGGACCGCCGATAGGATAATGAAGCGTTTCCCCAGGCCCTCACGTTCCAAAAGTATACGCACACATAGAACCACGCAAATTTCCCTGCTAAGCCTAACTTCATTTAAAAATTCATACAGAATTTTTAACGCAACCACATACGCTAAAATTTACATTTTACTATCATTGATAATATATATATATATATATATATATATATCATTGATATATATATATATATATATATATATATATATATATCATATCTGAATATAGGTACAAAAATTTTCACTATTTAAAAAAACAATTGCAAATTTTGCAGAAAATGCTTTAATTATAATTAAAAGAAGTACTCTTTTCACAATGAGGATTAAAATAATATCGACGCAAAACTTACAAAATATAATCTGGCAAATCCCTAACAATAAGTTTACTCTCCCAGTAACTTTAAAGTAACCTAAAGTAACAGCTAATATATCGTTTTTTGCTTTTTATTAAATCTCATATTATTTATAGCTTTTTAAGTATCGCATTAGTATAATGTTTTTTGTTCTTACGGTTCCAGTTCCGATAGTAACGAAAAAGAATTCTTTATTCTTACTCAATTAAAAATGAGTAATCACGTTTGTTATATCAAAATCCGTTTTTTAAATGTCTTTGATTATTAAAATTATTGTTGTAAATCCGAACCACAAATAAAATAAATACTGATTTATTATGAATGTCTGATGCTAATAAACAAATAGTTTTTCTGTATTTTTCCAACTTAATCATAACATAAACATAAATCAAGAATGCAATAGATCACGAACACATAAATGCCAAATTCTCACGAAAAATCTAATTATGTGCAGTTGCCTACACATTCATAAATATCCCGGATTTAATTTTAAAAAAAATTCGCGTCGCCGAAAGCACATATTAAACTTCAAAGTTTTGTGAAACTTTGTTGGAAGAAAACAGACTTTAAGCCCCATTTAGTGCCTTGCAAAAGTTCATAAAAAAACGTTCCAAACTCAGATCACACCGGTGTGATTATGGGCCTCTGAGCAGATAAAGTGCAATCACACATATGACACCGAAAAGCAGTGATGGCGAACCAATGGCACGCGACATAATATATTGAGCATGTCATCGATCAAAACGATTTGCATTTTAGTTCAAAATAACAGTGTACACAATGAAGTATTACGATCAAACGCGAATGATTTTTCGCGGAAAATACCTGTTTTTTTAAGCAATTTCATATAATCACTAAGGTAAAGAAAGAGAGTGTTCTATATAGTTTTTTTTTAAAAATTAAAATATCTCTTATCCTGAAGGTCATGTCAAACATGAATAACAAAGTAACACATCAAAATTGAAAAATTGAGAATTTGTTACTAAAATTTTTGTACAGAACGGGCCCGTATGCAATTTTTTGTAAATTTTCACCAGTTTTTTCCCATTTCAATAATAATTTTTTTTTTTCTGTTTTCAATTTTAGGATTTTTTCCTTAAAATATACTAAATAAATCTAAAAATCACAAAAAAATCCCCATATCTCCATTTTTTCAAAAAAGTCGCAAGTAGTCGGATATCTTAACACAAAAAAATATGATGAGTCGGAGTTCCAAATGCGAAGTTTTGGCCAAACGGAATGAAATTCACCAATTTCTTAAACAAATGGGAAAAGGGTCACATTCGACAACATTGTGCACACACGATGGTGGTTAAATTGCGGTGAAGCAGCTCAAACGGCGGCCAAACCAGGAAGGATCTACTGTGCATTCGGTGGAATGGAATAATTTATTATGAGTTGCTTCCGTATGGGCAAACACTAAATTAGGATCTCTACTGTCAACGATTGGACCATTAGAAATATCGATTGACCATAAAAAGCTAGAATTAGCTAACCAGTGACGTGAGGTGTTCCAGCAGGTCAGCATCAGGTTATACACGTTTGGAGTGACTCACCAGAAACTCCGGGCGATTTGTTTAGATGCATCCATCATTAAGTCTCGACCTAGCACTAAACTATTACCATGTTTCTCTTGCACTGAATTATTTTCTTACTGATAAGAAATTGGCATGAAGAAAATATTGTGAAAATCGATTACAAGAGATTTCCGCCAATAGTGACCAAGACTTTTTTATGATAGAAGCATTATGAAGCCACCTTTAAATGGCAATGGTGCATATTTGATTAAAATTGGTAATTCCAAACGTATATGCTAAATAAAGTCTTGAAGTTCCCCTAAAGTAAAAGAGATTTTCTTTTTCCCCTACCTAAGATATATATATATATATATATATATATATATATATATATATATATATATATATATATATATATATATATATACCGATTCTCGAACCTCTCAGAACAGATTTTAGAAAAATGCACTAGCCATTTTTAGAATTAAACGTGCAAATTTATTTTACAAAGTTACTATGAATTTTGTACTGACATCTTATGGGAAATTTAGAAACGGGCTTTTTTTTTTGAAGTAGACTATAAAATATTAATGAATGTTACATTTTAGTACTTAGGACTGTGTTCAATTAGATTGTTAAGCTATGTACTTGAAGATGTGAGTTTGATCTTTTAATTGTTTTGAATGTGACGAGGGTATTACCCCCAAATATGAAATGCAAACTGTGCAACTTTAGTTAGATCTCTTTTATTAGATGGCACTCTCTATAACCACGGGATGCGTTCATATTGATTTATTTTAGGTTAGATATTCAAGTAAGCCAGGTTGGTGAAATAAATTAGACTATACAAAGGTAATTAATTCTACTTAAATAATACACCTCTTTAATTTTCACACACTATTCCAGCGTTTCTCACACAGTGGGGCGTGGTAACAATACGAGGGGGACGTGAGCCTATTAAAAAGTCGACAATGAAAGATTATTTTTAAAAAAATTATTAACTTGCTGAAAGTAAACTAAAAAAAAATTCATTCTGATATAATAAGAAATAAATACACATTTACACTGATATAATATAATTATAAATGTATCAGTATTACGCAATGTATTATATAATTAGTTTAGCAATACTAAGTTAAGAAAAAGTTTAAACATTAATATTGACCCCATGGGCTTGTCATATATAAAATTATATACAAAAATTAACAGTTACCTTGATAATTTGTATGAATTATAATTAATCCCTAAACTGTTAATAAAACACGTGATTCGCTCCCCAATGCTCCGTAGGCGTGTATTTATGATGTATTGGGGTGAAAGGAATAAAAAAGCAAATCCTCTGAAGTAAGTAAATCCTTCACAGACACTGCCAATGTCTTTTTATTGCATTCCAAAGACTTTGGAATAATTTCATAAATAGCAGTACGCAGAAAATATCGTATTTTGAAAAACGTATATATACGTCCAACACAATAAACGCTTTGGCTGAGCGAAAAGTTTATATACGCCGGTTGCACGAAAGAGTTTAAAGTCGTATTGTAGCTTTAGCGTCGAAGTATAGTATTACTGAATTCTATACATTGTTATTATATGGAGGGGGCGCGATGAAAATTATGATTGAATATTGGGTCGCAAATATTGAAAGTTTGAGAGAGAGAGAAGCACTGCACTATTCAATATATTTTTGTTATATCCAAAAGGAAGGTTTATTAACGTCGCAGTATAAGGCCCCACAAGTATCTATTGGTGATGTAGCTGGCAATTTTGAACATCGGTCACGTGACGAAGACGACACTTAAGCTGGGGTTCCAAACTACCACACTACTTTGACGGGATGACTTTGTGCATCGACACATTTAACTTACATAACCTCCTCTGCATGGCAAGTCTTCAATAGCATTAGGAATCGATTGTCAAGTCAGGAACCCGGGACATGATGTTCACGAGTTTGTCACCATTATCACTACACAGAAGTGATCATAATGGTATTCAGAAGAAGCCGAAGTACAGTCCAACCTCTATAGAACGAAGTCGCTAAATCCCGGAAAAAAGTCCGTTATATGGAAAATTCGTTGCATAGAGGTTCATCTTTAAATATACATTATAAACCATAAAACAAATTTTAATTTCGTAAACAATGATTATATTAAAAAGTAATTATTCACACTTATTTAAAATTTATATATATTTGTTTTTTATATCTTAGCCAGTTAAGAAGAAAGAAAGAAAAACTACAAGGGAAACAAGGAAAAGAATGTAGAAGAACTTACTTTATTTTCAATATTAAGAAAATAATTTTATACTTAAATGAATTAATTTTAGGACATTTTTTCTAATTCAAAGTATATGCATAATATTAAAATTATATTATTTTATAATTAGAATACAGGGACATGGGGCAACTCAACTGAGAGTGAAAGAGAGTATCTAAGATGTTTCTAGTGAATTGGACAATGGGGGTTAAAGGCTGCACTTCTGGGATGAAACGTCAAGATATTGCTCTCGGCGAGTTAGGATTTAACCCTCTGGGTGGTTAGCTTCCTCCTGAAAAGTTATTCCGAAAGCGTTTACTCTTATTTTGCCATTCGCTTTAAAAATGCAACAGACTTCTTTCCTTTACCCCTTTTAAAACTTGGGAAGTCGAACGGGGACAGTTTTATGACTCAGTTCGGTCCCTTTGTCAAGTAAGAACCAAGGGATCAATCGTTTACAGCTAGCTGTTAAGTTGCCTTGGGCAATCTTGTATGAAAGTTGTAGTGCAAATGGGTCGTTTCCCCTATATGTTCAGTCACAGTAAAATTAAAACAAAATGAAGGGTGAAAAAAGGAAATAAAAGTGTGTTAGAAGTTGAAAAATAATTATATTTTCTTCAAACAAAATTTATTTTTCTGTCATTTTTTAAAAATTATATATATATATATATATATATATATATATATATATATATATATGTATGTTGGTACTGCGATTTGAACCAGAATAAAGCATCCTGTATTCATTTTTGAATATGAGAGTAAGAAAACGCGCTCACTTTCCTGTTTTTTAAAAAAGTAATGAGGTAAAAAGAGCAAAGGCCCTATCTCTTTTTTTTAAACAACAAGACAATAAATGGTGCATACGGTGATATACATACGATGATTGTATTTATGAAATAAAACCGATCTTTATCTATTCAATTATATTTTTAATTTAAAATAACATAAAAAAGGATTTCACAATATTTTTAATTTATTTTAATTAAAATCATATAAATGATAATTTTATGGGAACTGAAAATTTTTCGGAAAAAAATCTAAATTTTCATTCTTGGTGTTCTCCTTTTCGAACTTCTTGTATTAAATAAAAATTTCTTTCCAACATCGGCATTTGTGATGGACATAACACACATTCAGTCAATAATTTTTAATTTTAATGGGAGATATATTTCTTCAAATGCGCATGACAGTACTTCTAACCATATTCTACTCAAGCTTAATTTCTTTTCTTACTGTTTCTTTTATTACAAGGAAAAATGTCACACATCGATAACAACATTTTCACACAATTCGGTCATTACAAATTCTGTTGTGAGAAAAGTTCTCCCTAATTAATTTTGTCTTTCAAAACAGCACACTTAAAACAATTTTGTTCAGTGAAGTTAACCGACAGTTCCACAATGTATCCATACCAAATTTTAAAAATAATTTTAACATTTTGAAATGTATCCAGTATTAAATTTTTTGAGTATGCACAAATATTTTCTGCTGTATGGAAGACATAGTATGAGATGTGGTGTGTGGTTTTGAAAGAATGTTTTCGTACGTGTAGACTATTTTTTAAAATTTAAATATCACTAAAGCTGATCATATAACTGCAAATGAGCCTTATTTTAATGTGTGCTGGAATCAAAATAAAACACTTTACAATATTAAACAGCCTATGGGTTTATATTCAATATCAAACTATTCGCAAAATGGCTTACAACTTCTATTCAAATTGTAAAAAAAACTGAAATATAAATATATCTTACTGCAGTCAAAAATATTCATAATATGTAAATATCCTATTTCTCCACTTATATCAGTACATTTTAAAAACTGTAGTTAAATGCAATTTTTTATATTTATAAACGAGGCATAAAAGCTCACTCAGTCGTAAAAATGTCTTTATCATTTTTAAATATACTATTATAAAACGTATATGGATTGTAAGATCAGTTCTAAAATCCTAAAAGCTTTTAGAGGAGCAAAAACCATGTAATTTTGGATTGATCAAAATTTTAATATAATACACAAATATACATGTTATTTAGCAAATACATTTGAAAAATCAAACTTCCTTCGGAAATAAACGTAATTGAAAGAAAAAATGTTTAATTGCAAATGAGTGGAAATACATGTTTATCTAAGGGGTATCCCTAAAGTGAGGTAATCCTCAAACTTAAGACTCAAACTCAGTGGCACAACAATCCATGAGGGCCAGGAACTACTATGCCCATCCCAATATACGTGACCATTGGGCGCTGAGGTACGTGAACAGATGTCCCGATTTGGTGGTCTGTCTGAAGAGAGACCTTCAGTAACAAGATCCCAAGCAAGCTTGGTACTCATTTATCGACTCAATGTAGCGGGGATGAAAGGCAGAGAGTCGACCTTTCCCAGCCCGTTAATAGAACCCAAGACCTGTGGTGTGGAAACACGATACACTACCACTCGACCCTATTCTGTGAAAAATAAAACTTAATGTTGGAATCTTATATAATTCCCCAATAAATGAGGGAGTCCAAACTCTTTTTTTTTAATGTGAACTGTTTAGACGAAAATGGTTAATAATGAACATTTCACAAGTTGCATAAATTAAAATTAACTGTTATAGTTTACATAAATTTTTAAGAGTGCAAAAGGTGTATTTGGGCTGCATGAATTAATTTTAAAAGGAATACGGTTACGAAAATGTAGTGCAAATCTATCTAAAGTATGGTTGGTTACCTTAGATATTGTCAAACACAACAGAGTATTGGGAGCCAATTCCACAATTCGTTGTTATAAAAATGTACGGAGAATTACATGACTTAGTTTTTGCATTTGTAATTTATGTATTTTTTTTCCTTAGAGATTTAAAAGCTAGAGCGGCATCCATCAAAACCGCGGTTCCCTCTCTGTTTTTCCAGATCGCCCCTGACTAAGCCGGCTCTGCCATAGTAAGTGAAAATGTCGTATTTTGTTTGTCAAGATCCTTTTTTAGCAAGCTGCATTTTTCATGTATTTTAGATGGTCGTTTTATATTTTCTACATCAATATCTTAATGTCTGAATTTAAAATTACATTCAATTCTTGACATTCGCATCAATGACCATTATAATTTTTATTAGTATATAAATATGTCATAAAACGATTACATGACTATTATTAACATATTATTTTACCATTTAATTAATATTAAGTATAACATAACGCACACAAAATTTCTCAACTTTAAAATAAATATTTCGAAAACAACTTTAGATATTACTCATAATTTTTCTTTCCTACGGTTTAGCTTCTGAGCTTTGCTTCTATGTAAAAATGTATTGTATATTCATCAAGTTTTTTTGCATAAATTATTTTGCTCTTAACATGCAGTTTTCAACCAAATTTTATGCAATTTTTAAAATGTATTAAAAAATACTAAAGATTACTGTATAAAAAATTTGAGTTTTATATTATACTCAATGAATTGTTAGTATTTATGGTAAATAATTTTTAACTGCACAATACATTTTTTTTTCGAAATTTCAAATGAAATTTATATTATAAAATTCCTAGTTTTATACAATTGAGATTTCAAAGCATATCCAGATTTTAATTACTTCTTCAGTTAGCCTTTAAAAAAAGATAAATGTTGAGGTATATTTTATGAAGATATTTTTGAATAATAATTTGAATGTTTTTGAATAGCTCGAATTTAAAATTGATCTTTATGTTTATTTACATGCATAAATGTCTACTGTAAATGTGTCCGTATATTTTTTATTACCATTTATTCAAACATTCAAGTTTGAAAAAATAAATGTGTGTGTGAGAAAATCTTCATTCATGTTCTCTTTGATGTAAACTGAAGTTAAAGCACTTAAAATTCAAATATATTTCGGTGTATCTCAACAATATATAACGACGTACTGTACATAAACTTCTCTGAACACCTGGCTTTGAAATCTAGGAAGGAAAAGAAAACTAATAAATCTGAATTAGTTTTTTTCTCGTCGTTATTTTTATCAAAGTGTAAGAAAATGTTTTAAATTATTTGATAAAGTTTAAATTTATTCATTTTTAGTGGTTGGGAAGTTGAAAAGATTTCAAATTTTAAAGTGTTTGGTGTTTTATTAATTTTTTGGCATCTTATAATGAAATAATCATGTTTCAAAAACTGAAAGCATTGATTAAGATAAGAAAAATGAAGCGAAAGAATATACTTAAAAAAAGATATAATTTGTCTAACTATATAAAATAGCAGATTGCCCTGACACGCCCCAACTTGTTACAGTTTCAAATTTAAATGAAACCAAAAGGGAAATGTAATATATTTTATTTATGCGCTGGGACTTTTCAAAACTTTTAAAATACAAGCTAAAAAACAAACACTTCCTGGGGTCTAAATAAATTTTCCCCCGATTTCTTACGATTGCTCCAGGATCAAAACACGGGGTTCCCTGCGAGCCATAAAACTTCCTATCAGTGTCCTGCTCTGTTGCTTCCAACGTCCCTAATTATCTTTCAAGATGTTAAACCTTTAAAAGGGGGAAAGGATTTCAGAAAAGTACAGCTAAACGCTTTTGAAAATGTTACTTGAAGACAATAAACCCGTGCAGTGGTTTTTGAAGCATCTTTACAGTGACGGAATTTTCCGTGCTAACCGCTAGGAGGGTTAATAAAACCACTTCAAGGTTTATGACCACCACAAAATATGCCAAAGAGAAAATAACTTGAAATGTTTTCAGAAATACTTTAAAAAAAGGGAGCACAGAAATTCAATCACGAAAGAAAGAGTTCGTTCCATAGAAAATGCACTTCACTATAGAGAGGTTATTTTACGAAGAAAATCGTGAAATGTTCCAGGTTCCAGGAAAAGGTTAGCTCTATAGAAAAATTCGCAATAAAGAGGTACTCGTATACAAGGGTTAGTCTGTATTTGAGTTCTATTGGGCTGATGAGAAAGTAATTCCGACGAAAGTAACCAGTACAAAATTTTTCTGCAGAAAAAAATTAACTTTAATCAGTCAAATATCTTCCATTCTGCTCAATTGGCTTTTGCTATTTTTCTGCTATCATTCTGTTCGTTATCAACAAAACACTCGACTCAGCGAGATTTCAAATCATCGTAATTATTAAAATTTGTAACATTTGAAAAAATTGTAGAATTCAAAATAAATGATAATTGGATGGTGTAAGGTCGGGCTTCATGGAGGATGCGACATCACATCCAAACAGATTTCCAATCGTAATTTTGTAAGGACCTACTAAATATTTTATTAAAGATCCATCAAGTTTGGACAATGAAGATTAATGTTATTGTAGACAATCAACCTTTCATCCGCGAACTTGCAACACCGGATTATCATACATATCGAATTTTATGAAACTTTAAATGGTAAAAATTTCAGTACAGTAATATACCGAATTTGTGATAGGTGGGACTCAGCGATGATTCTGGGTATAACTCGTATGTACATTTTTTTATATATATGCCCAAAGACGAAAGAAAATAGTAATTTAAAAAAGTTTTAATAAATTTGTCAGGGTTACACAGTAATGTTATTAAATTACTCGTTTTTGCAATCACGAGATAATATTTTGAACGAGCTACTTTTGTATTTTGGCTTTGGCAACGACGCAAAAAAATGTAGTTGATGGAATTCGCTAAAATAAAAGGTTGAATTTGTGCTGTTTTAATGAATTTTTCGTTTTTGAATATAAACTGGGCTCACGACTGACATTTGTGCGGGGAAATCCCAATGGAATTCGAATTGTTTCCAAGATTATATAATTGTTTATATAAGATTATATATATATATATATATATATATATATATATATATATATATATATATATATATATATATATATATATATATATATATATATATATATATATATATATATATAATATATATTTAGAACTGTTTTGAAGAAAGCATTTTGAATTGTTCTCAAGATTACGAATTGTGAACTGTTGTGAAACTTGGTGACATCGAAACTGTTCTGAAGTGTGAGAATTTCAATTATATCCAACATTTAGTAGTAAGTGAACAATTTTGAATCTCTAGTAAATTGTTAAAAAGTTGTACAGTTGAGGAAGTTTATTTTAAAAGTGGATGAGAAATGACGTTTTTAGGAAGAGCTTTGAAGGTAGATTTGAAATGTTTGGCGGAAGAATTAGGAGAAACTCTAACGGAATAAAGGAAAGTTCCTGCTTTAAAAACTTGATAGTATCAAATAAGGAGTATGAAGAGGTGTTCGCGAAAGAATTATTACACAGAATAGTAAGCGAAAGCGAAAATGAAATTAAACGCCAAGAGAGAGAAGATGATTTAAAGCGCCAGAGAGAGATGAATTAAAGCACCAAGAAAGAGGAGATGAAATAAAGCGCCAAGAAAGAGAATATGAAATAAAGCGCCAAGAAAGAGAAAATGAAATAAAGCACCAAGAAAGAGAAGATGAATTAGAGAAGTTGAAAGATAGAAGCCTCGATGACGAGTAATGGTTTTAGGAGAGAGAGTAATTCTCAGAATGAGAAGGAATACAAGAACACGTACCAGTTGGATTGCAAAAATTAATGCGTACTTTTGACCCCAAAGAAGGTGATATAAGTTTTTACCTAATACTGTTTGAAAGACAAGCACGGAGAATCCATATTAAGGAAGAAGCTTGGGTAACGAATCTTGTTGGACTATTGCCGTTAGAAATGGTGAATTGATCGCCAGGAAACCAGAAGAAAAGGCAAATTATTATGAACATATAAAATGTATGTTATTAAAAAGATTTAAATTGAGCCCAGAAGTATTTAAAATAAAATTTAAGAGGCATTTTGTAAATCGGCCGAGATCACTTGGCGAGATTTTGGATTTAAGTTGGCGAACTATTTTAATGAGTGGATTTCGGGACTAAAAATCTACGATTTTGACAGGCTGAAACAACTTGTCATTGTAGAGCAGATGAAGGAACAGGTTTCCAGGGATATACAGCAACATTTTATTGATGACTGGAGTAGAATTGTTGCAGTTGAGACGATCTTACTGAGAAGTTAGATGATTATATGAAAACGCAAGGCAATATAACCAGGCCACTAAAGCTACTTTGTCTCAACCATATAGAAATTCCTATCGGGAGAAACCTAGCATGTGCAATAGAAGATGTCATACATTTGGTGAAGGATATAGACAAGAATTAAACAACCGCAGTGGCTATGAAAAGCGAAATTCTTTCCAAAAATCAGTTATATGTTTCAATTGTGGACGAGTAGGACATTTTGCGAGATTTTGCAGGGATAAGAAAGACGGGAGAGAAAAAACCGAGGGTAAAGTTGCTGAGGTAAAGGTATCTGAGGTGCAAGTGGCAGAAGTCTAAGTAGTTGAGGAGGAAAGCAAAGTAGTCACAGTGAGATTCAACAGCGAAGTTGTAAGAGAAAATAAGAAATGCAGCGCAGTTCAACTAAAAATGTCTGATCTTAAAATAGTAAAAATTTCGTATGGTGGAACAGAATATGAAGCTGTAGTGGATTCAGGTGCACAAATTAGTGTGTTTAAAAGCAGTGTCGTGGGAAAGGAAAGTAGATTACAAAGGACATATAATGTTGCAACCCGCATTTGGTGATTGTTTAAAGGCTGAACTAAAAGAAGTGGATATTGGTTTGGTAACGAATGGGTATATTACGCCGGTAATTAAAACGATGGTGGCAACTGTGGATTGGCTGAATACTGACATATTATTGGATACTGAAACTTATGAAGCATTATTAGAACAAGAAAGAATATACAGTACCAGATTTACAGCCACTATGAACTTAAGATCGGATTCCTCCAAAAAATCGTTGGAGGAGAGTGTAAATACTGAAGAGGAAGAACAAGAGCCAACTATAACAGAATATGATGAGGAGAATGGAAATAACACAGAAAAATTCAAGAAATAGCAACAGATTGGTGATACTCTTCAGGAAGCATGGCATTTTGCTAGGAAAAACAAAGTAGGATATGTGATAGAAAATTGTATCCTGTACCATGAAGAGCTATTGGGCGAAAATAGGATAAAACAGTTAGTGATTCCTGAAATGAGGAAGAGGAAAATACTAGAAATTGCGCATGAATCAGTGTTCGGAGCACATCTAGGAGCTCATAAACCAATTCAGAGAATCAATTTTTCGTTTTATTGGCCAGGGATGGTAAAGGAGATTCAAGCATATTGTAGTTTCTGTCATGGTTGTCAGCTTAGGAAAGTAATTCGTTCGGTTGATAAAATTCCGATAACACCTGTGTCTCGTCCGTGGTATGTGTTTATAAGAAGGATGGATCAATTCGGTTATGCATAGATTTCAGAAACTTGAATGCCCTTACCGTACCGGACGCATATCCAATGCAGAATATGATGGAGTTGAATTTCTTTGTAGAAAAGAAAAATTCATTACTGTACTAGATATGTTGAACGGATATTGGTCTATACCAATGGAAGACAGCAGCAAACATCTAACAGCTTTCCGAACTCATCGAGAACAGTACCAATGGAATGTGTTACCATTTGGGTTAAGAAACGCTGCTGCAACCTACCAGAGAGCCATGTCTAAAGTGGTTCAAACTATATCTGATTTTGCATGTGCGTATATCGACGATTTAGCAATATTCTCTGATACGTGGGAAGAACATTTAAATCATCTAGAAGAAGTTTTCAAAAGATTGGAGCATTTTAATTTCTCAGTGAATTTAGGAAAGTGTGAGTTTGCAAAAAAAAAAGTTAAATACTTACGACATGTCATTGGTTCAGGTAGGCATTCGCCTGACAAAGAAAGAATAAAAGCGAATCTGAACTTACTGGCACCACCGACCAAGAAACAACTCAGAAGTGCTTTGGGATTGTGCAATTTTTATAGACAGTATATTCCGAACTTTGAAAAAAGTGCTTTATCATTGACGGAGCTCACTAAAAAGAAAGTCCCTAATGATATCCCATGGAGCAAGGAGGCTGAAAATGCTTTCAAGGAGTTGAAGACAGCACTATGTGGAATTACAGTGTTTCAGGTCCCAGACATAGAAACACCATACTACTTGCATACGGATGCTTCTCAGACGGTGGTCGGATGCTGCCTAGGTCAATTGGATGGAGAAGACAACATTCATCTCATAGCTTTTGGGAGCCAGAAACTGAACCCAAGCGAACAAAAGTGGTCAACAATTGAAAGGGAAGCGTATGCTATTATTTGGGCTCTAAAAAGATTTAAATTTTTACTGTGTGGAGTAAAGACTTTCTTACTAACCGATCATAATCCTCTAGTATTCCTCACTAGTGCTGTACTCCAATGTCCGAGATTGCAGAGGTGGGCGTTGGCCATTCAACGCCATGATATTGAAGCAAGCCACATGAAAGGATCTAAACTATTTAATGCAGATGCGCTATCCAGACTGTAAATGTAAACTGTAATTAAATAAGAACTTTCAGAAGGATTTAAGATTAATTTAGGTTTTAAGCATTTTCTTAGCTTTATTGTAAGATGATTAAGTTAAGAAGAATATTTGTGTAAAATTTAATGTTGAGTATTTTTATGTAAATGTATAATATTAAGATAGTGACTAAATAGCGTTTCGTTATGGGTGTAACGTGTGACTCTTATATTGTTTTAGCCATATTTGATCTTTGGATCTAATATGACTCTCGGGGGGAAGGTGTCAGGATTACACAGTAATGTTTTTAAATTACTCGTTTTTGCGATCACGAGATAATATTTTGAACGAACTACTTTTGTATTTTGGCTTTGGCAACGAGCCAAAAAAATGTAGTTGATGGAATTCGCTAAAATAAAAGGTTGAATTTATGTGTATCTAATGAATTTTTCGTTTTTGAATATAAACTGGTTTCACGACTGACAAAATTCTTAGATAAAGATACGTTTCATAAAACCTAAAAAGTAGTCTGCCGACTCAACGAGTTTTTTTCCTCCCTCGTAGTGTGGTAATAATGTTTCTATTCCTAGTTTTGTTTAAATAAAAACTCTCTTCACTGGAGTATACATTTTCTAAAATTTGTAAAACTTTTTCAATTAAATTGAGGTCTTCTTTCAAATTCCCCATCGTCATTCTATTTTCTAATTGAACTCGGATCTAAAGACTCGATTTCTTCAATGGCTTGTTTTTGCTCATGGATTTCTATGACCTCATCAATTGTCAGCTCCTGAATCTGGGAATCCAGCAGTTCTTGAAAGTCATCACTATTCACTTCTAAATTTATTTGCCTGGGAACATCGGTAAATTCTTCAATCACATTACAAACATCCCCAAACTTACCAATATTTTTTCAAACACAAGATGGACGACATTTGAAAATCGCGTAACTCCGTATTCACGTAAGTCGGGATATTACTGTGTAATTCTAAGGATCTCAAATCGATTTTAATGAGTGTTTCGCTGATGAGAACCAGAATCTCTGTGAGGTCGGAATCATGAAGTTGCCAGTAAAATGACAACAAGTAATCAAACTGAAAGAAAGATGTTTGGTTAATTGAAGCTTATTTTTGGTATAGAAAAAATTTAACTTAGTAAAACCGAAATTATTCATGACATTTCAATATTCAAGCGAAAAAAATGGTGCGTAGAATGTTACACGATAGAAGTGAAACTTCTTTGTCGACATATTGGAACATCGATTATTTTCCCTAATATTCCAAACTGACCATGTACATGTCTCAATCGCCTAATTTGCATGAAAGGTATTCGTGGCGAAATGAGTCTTTCTGAAACCAAATCCAAAGTAGGAAGATGTGCTGGAATTTCTGGGTATACAAAACCATTATCTTTAATAAATTTTGTATACTTTTCCTACTTAATATTGTCGGCAATTGTAGCATGCTTTAATGTCTTCTAAATTAATTATTTGTAAAATATGTTCGTGCTCAGCAACAGACGTTCTCAAATCATCTCTAAACCTAATCTATCACAAATCAAACACCTGTGACCGAAAGGATTATCAAAGAATCGCTTTTGAAAATCTTTGTGAGCATTTTTCATGGGAATAATAGTCTTTGTAACGTAAGATAGAATTAATTATTGATTTACATGCATCAGTTCGAACGTGGACTAGTTTTGTTGAGGGTTCTGCAGTTGATGGCACAAAATCCGTTTTAATTTGCGCTGTCATTAGAAGAGCCTCAATAGCATTCCCACTCTCTAATCTCGGTATCAAGAGTTGCAATGTTTTTCCGTGCTCTATATTCTCTCATGTACTCTAATGGAGATTTGGCACTTGATGAATTCGCACTATTTTTCTGGGGGGTCACTTTTCGACTGGACATGCTGCTAGTTTTTCTTTTTTTTCTTTCACGAAACATTTTTCCTCTTTGTGCATTTGATTTAGGCATTCTGACTAGAATAAATAATAATTCAACGCAAATGAAAATTGAAAAAAAAAACAAATTAGACGCCGAACACATCACCATGTCCTCAACAATCTAGGGAAATATTTCAAAAAGGCACATTTTTGCTGCGAGAGCTATTTTGTCTACACCGCAATGCACACACTGCAACTATACAACCGTTGATAGACGTTCCCTGGTCTGGGGGAAAAGAACCCTCATCGGAAGGTAGGCAAGTTGACCCATCGGAGAGATGGCCAGTCATCCAACTTTTTCATGGATATGGCGCAAGGTACCTCGTGTCCCCGCTTCCCCTTTTCCTTCCACTCTCTATCTCCTTACCATGGCGACGATTCGGGGGGATGGGGGAAGACTACTTCCGTTCGTTTTTTCCACCCTAACGCAAAACTGTAAAAATTTCTTATTCACGCTCGAGCCCAAAGAAGTTTGACTTCACAAAAATTATTTATAACTTTTAGAGGAGCTTGAGGAAATAAATATTTTGCGTAAAATATTTCACAAATGCACAGAGATAATTTATGTTCGGTTTTATTATTTTAACAAAAAATACCTCCATTATGTCTAAATACATTTGTTTTGGATAAATAAGCACTTTTTCATATCAAGACCATTAATAATGATTTGCGAAGATCGAGGTTGAACTCAGTACCAAAGAACAAAGCAGTTCTTAAAGAGCTATGAAATTTATTGTGGAAAAAACCCTTAAAATACAGATTACGGTAGCAAATTCGCACAATAATTTCCATAAGATTTTCAGACATTCTACAACACTCAGAAACAACTATCAGCGTCTAAAAATGTTGTTATTTATGCCACCTGATCGACAGTAACATTAGATCAAGACACACGAAATGCATCGCGCAAAGGGCTACATTTACACCTGTAGTTAGCAACAGTTTTGAGCACCACGCAAATGACACTGTTATTTTGCTCGATCCCACCCCAATTTTGCGCGAGAATACGCTAGTGGGGGTGGTCAGAGACCTCCCATCTCTCTTCACCTTCCACCAACTTCACGACAGGATTTGTGACTCAATGGCTATTTAAAATACCCCCCATTCCGCGAAGGCAGTATACATTTACAAACATCCATGTCTTCTTCGGCATTCGAACCCAGGCACAACAGCCAGCGTCACTAACCACTATGCCGGGTGGGTGGCTTGTCTAAAAATACAGCTACTTATCCTTAAAGATTATCCTCTCGGTCATGGGGAGTTAAAGCTCTAGTAATGACTCAGTTTAGGCAAGCGACTCCTTTTTATAGTGGGAGTGACTACCTTCAGTGCGTTCTCAAAAAATCTGCTATCATCATGGGTCATAACGTTAAAGACCTTTCCAGTAATTTCCAGAAGCATCTATAGTGTTGCCATGTCATCAAAAATGGATGTCAACAGGGATGCTATATTGTCAAATTTGTTTGCCAAAAATGTTGCCAGCCTGACTGTATCTGCAGTATTACAGCATTGACACGCCATTATAATGGACGGGATGGCAATGCTTGGCAATACTACAGATTTTATAAAAAAAATGCAACAGAAAATAATACTAACTTATGAAACTTGCAGATTTAAATTATTTTCGCTGTTTTAAGATAAAACTATAAGTATTAATTATAGTTCGCTCCAAATATAGTTCTACACCTCCTGAGACAAAGAACTGTTTCATAGTAAATCCATCATAAACGTTGGGAGAATGGAGGTAGGAAGGGGACGATTAGTTATCCTCCGGGACCATTTAGAATATTGAAGTAAAGATTTGACTTAAAGCATGATGGATTAAGGACGGTCGATGAAGACATTCCTCTGAAATGGAGCAAGCGCTGACAAAGATGCATAGTTTTAACCCACTAGCAATGTCTTAGTTAAAATGTATAAGATTAAATTCGGAGGCTTCCGCATTTCTATATGTAAAAGGATATTTTAAAAATAAAACACCAAAACCTAAATAACAAGCATATTTTTTTTAATCAGCGTTGCCAAAAGTAATGTTTAATTATTTAAAAGAAAAGAAAGCTTTTAGTTGTGAAGCTTCATATGGAAAAAGAATCATCCTGCTAATATAAAGAGTAAATGTTATACAGGTACTATCGCAACCATGCCAACTTTCAAGGTAACTCGCCAAATTGGCAACCCCAATTTTGCACCTATTGTAAGCCCTTAATTGGCAACCATGAGTTTCGTTTCATATTGGTTAGCTTGCTGCCCTTCTAAGCAATACCGTTCATTGATTATGAAGACTAGAATGCAAATCTGGAATTTACTGAATTCTCAAATGAGATAAAATTAATAATAACAGAATTGTATGCTATTATGTATGTTTCGGTAAAGTGTATAATTCAGTTATTTCATAGAATTACTAGGCATTTCATAAAATAACTAAACAAGTCAGTTCAAGTCTATGTAATAGATGAACCGTTTCATACTTTACCTGGTTATTCTATGTAATAACTAGGTATTCCATGAAATAACTAAGGAGAGAACGATAAAGGGAAAAATAAACAATTTCAAATTAATTAATCATAAATACCTAAAATCTCAAAAAATACATTTATCTCTTTTGTGGATCAATAATTGATAAATAATAAAGGAAAGCAGAGATGATATAATTTATTATATTGCTCATATTGTTATTAGTTAAACAGAAAAGGGGAAAAAAGAATATATTTATATTTATTTATATATATATATATATTGCAAAAATAGATTATTCTCAAATACTATCAACAAAAATACATGCTGGGAAGAAAAGTGTTGCTTCTTTAAAACGTTGTGTAAACTTTTTAAAACAAAAATATAAGAGAATATTAATTAAAATTTTATGAAACATCTTTATTTTTTACTTTTCATTATTTATTAGAAGAACAATTGCTGTGATGGCACTTTGGATTGAACTTTTCATTATTTTTTGAAACAAGCACACTGTTTAGTATTACACATTTTTTATACAAGAACTTTTTAAATCCTTGTCCAGTACCACAGCTTTGAGCTAATGTAACAGATCGAAGCGCTACGCCAATATTTGGAACTTTTTCATCGGAAATAAATTCTCGCTGACATATATTGAACTGATATCTAGAGTTCAATCGTTTTATTCCGCCTAATCGGAAAATTTTTCCCAAAGCAACTAGAACCGGTTCTAAGAACTTCCGTGAGTGTCGTATTTCATACTTAAACAATCAAGTAATCGTTATTCTATAGAATACCTAGTTAATTCGTAGAATTCAATAATTTTATATACTTTAACTGACTGATCTTGTTTTTTCATGAAATACTTGGTTGTTCTATGAAATAACGGATTTCACGCTTTAACAGTAACATATATATACTAATAATTATATGTAAGAAAGAATCATAATATAAAATTAATAATAATAAGGCAAAAATAAATCAAAATTAATTACTCTCTTTTAGTGATTATTATTTATTTATAATCACTTATTATTTTGCACATAGTATTTTTCGACTGCGCACTCCACATCTCCGTCAGCAAATTCCGTTTTTAGAATTCGTGCGGTTTCATTTGAAGTCGACAATATAGTTGTAGTAGTACATAAGTATAGAACGTGCAAATTAGTACGTACTTCTGCATATTGAAAGTGACTTAATATGTATGTGATGTAAAGATATTTTATAAAAAGGTTCAAATGTACATACCATAGAAACATCGGGGCATTAGGAGAGAGAGATTTCTGGATAGAATGATTTAATTTTTTTAAAAAAATTCGCGGGAGTTTACACTTTTAAGCGTTATTTAAAAAAAATAATTGGAAAATGAGTTTGCATACTAGAGAGAGAGAGAGAGAGAAAAACAAATCCCCTGAAAAAAACTCAACTTTTTTTAGATGACAATTTTTTAAGACCATGTTGTTCCGTTTTAGAGTTATGTTGTTATGTATTCCTAAAACCAATTCATCGTGGCATTTCAAAACATAAGAACCGCAGCGTGATGCATACAAATATCCTTTTTAGTTTCAGCATACTAATTGACATTCTTCTGGTTTACATTATACTTGAGCATGCCCAAACTCCGTTTTTATTAATCACATGTTACCGTTAAGTCTCGAAAGCCGTTAATGTTCGGATTTCATTGTTAGTTTGCAGATGAACTGATTGCCTCCGTTAAAATGGGGAGAGAGAATCAAGACTTTCTCTTTATAACAAAGTAATCTCACCGTGGCGATTAACGTATCGTTAAAAAGTTCAAAAGTTAGTTTCTCTAATTTATTTTATGTTAGGAGTTGTGATTGAACGTTGACTCAATCCACAGAACAATTTATTCTAAACATTTAGAAACAGAGCGGCAGAGATGGTAAATGTATTCGATAAAAGACTCCTTGAACTAATTTATAATAAATTTTATTATGACAACCAGTATTTTCTGAAAACAAATTAAATGTTAAGAGTTCCAAAGTGTCAGCAATCTTTAAATTGCACTAAAAAGTAGGCACAACATTATCGTAAATTCCAGCTCGCAAATTCCTTTCCATAATTGGTCTTATATGTTAAATTGTATTAACTCTTTGTATTAACGTCGCATTTATTCCAATCTAAAACACCATTGATTCTGACTAGTAACCCCAATTCTCAACTCATTTTTGAGGAAAAAATGAAAAATAGTGTAAAATGGTTTATTGAGAGAGAAAGATGACCGATATTTAAGGTTACAAAAAAATTTCTATGAGAACTAATAAATGAGTAATTCGTTCATTAGACACTTTTAAATGCATACTGCAATTACTTTAACTGTCAGTATTACGTTTGATTTCTCCTATCCAACGAAACTTCCCGTTTCCAGTTCTAAGGCGCACCCAATTTTGAGTAGCTTTAACATTGGAAGAAAATTGCGGCTTAGATTCGAGTAGATACTGTAGTTTTTCAAATGTTTAATGATTGACTCTATCAACTGATGCGTGGATTGTATTAATGAGATTCTGTTTATTAATTAAAAATAACCAACATTTAATTTAAGAGTACAGAAACGTTGCTATTGTTCCGCGAATGATCTTATTTTCTCATTAACGGGTGTCTAGTATGTAATGGGTGGATTGTAATGAGAGTTCAGTATAAGTAAAGGGCAGCTATCTAAGTAATTTACAGATTACCTTGGTAATTTGAGACATGAATCAATTTTCCGCATTTTAATGTATCACTCTAGTTATTTTCAAAGTACCTAGCTAAAGTGCACATTAACTGAGATCTGCACTTTAGCAGTCACATAGAATTTTTCTCTTATGTAGAAATGGTCATTTTTTTCTCGAAACAAGAATATTTAGTAATAAAATTTTATGCGCTGTGGAAAATAAAAAGTCGTTTATAAATATTATGCACTTAATTATAATTAAGATATGTCAGGTTTTAAGTAAGATAAAGACATTATAAAAACAAACCCATTTACACTCAATGCTATAAAAATTTGCGCACTAAGAAAAAAAGTCTTCCAAATAAAACGAAACTTTACATGTGTAAGTACTACTTTTATATAAGTAAGTGATTAGAAAATCAAAGAAAAATGATCATTTATTGCAGAAAAGAGTACAAATGAACGGAAGTTTTAGTACTCTGTTGGACCCCTTCTAGCACGAATACAATATGCAATACGAGCGGGTATTGAGTCATACATGTTACGTATTATGTCCAGAGTTATTTCGTTCCACAGTCGTTATAAAAGAGCCTCTAGTTCTTCCAAACTTGCCATCCCAAATGATCCAAGATATGCTGGATTGGAGATAAATCTTGGGATAGAGCAGGCCATGGAAGAATGTTAATGTGGTGGAGGCAGTCGTAACATCTTTGCTGTGTGTGGCTGAGTATTATTTTGTTGAAAAATGACTTCTAGGAGCTTTGCCATCAGTGGCAACACATGAGGCTATAGGATGTCATGGACGTACCACTTATCTGTAAGGGTGATCGTGTATCGTAAACAATGTTACCCCAAACCATCACACCAGCTGTAAGAACAGAATGTCGCTGTAAAGCGAAGGCCGGATTGAGGCGTTCACCACGTGGCCTCCACACACGAACACGATTGACGACACTGCTCAAATTGAATCTAGATTCATCACTGAAAACGGTCTGGTTGCATTCCGTGGCAGTCTAATACCGTCGTGTATGACACCACTCCTATTGGATGATTCGGTGGTCGGTTATCATTCGCAGCACACATAATGTGCACCGCGGTACCAGATATCCTTCAGCCAGGCGCTTCGGGATGGTTCCGGGAATCTCAGAGACCTTGAATGCTCTGCCTGTCTCTGAACAGCGACAAATGCATCAGTTGGTTCTGCGCATGCGTGTCGTATGATGTGACGGTTTTCGCGACGACTGGTCTGTCGAGGGCGTACTGAGCCTGGTCGTCGAGTAAATGACGTCTCTTCTGTAAACTGGTCCCAACACCTCACAGTCAAATCAGAACGACCTATTTAATGAGTTATTCACCGAGCTAACCACTGTGTTACCACTATCCCGATGATTCTTTCCCTTTCGATCTCTAGCAGCTGCTCATATTGTCTTCGATGGTTGACAAACACAATGTCTACCTCAGCGTTAATTTCTCGTTTGAATAATTGAATAAGCTAAAGATAGCTCCAATAATAAAACTTTATATATATATATATATATATATATATATATATATATAGCTTTCTTCCTTTATATAATATTTATAAAAAAAAAAAAGATGGAGAGAATCTAAAATAGAAATCC
Organism: Trichonephila clavipes; assembly: GCA_019973935.1. Classification (NCBI taxonomy): domain Eukaryota; kingdom Metazoa; phylum Arthropoda; class Arachnida; order Araneae; family Nephilidae; genus Trichonephila; species Trichonephila clavipes. Next base: position 24,965 of record BMAU01019865.1, on the reverse strand, counting down.
TCCACGTTCTCCCCATTCTTTTAAAACTTAAGGGAAATTTAGAAGGAAAAAGTATCAAAAGGAAGTGGCAGCGACGTCTGAAAAACATTTCGTGTTTTTTTTTTGGGGGGGGACTCTGAAAGGTGCATTTGAGTTGGATATTTTTATTATTTTTGATTTATTTGTAAAAATACTTGAATAAAATGTATTTTCCCTGCTCTTACACTTTATGCTTTTGTTTTATTACTTTTAGCTTTGTATATTTGTATTAAATAATTACATATATATATTGTGCAGTTACCTTTAATTTGCATTATGTAAATTTGCCGTGTACTGCTGTTAAAAATTCAAACTAAGTTTTTGCACTATAAAGCCAACGCGGGGGTGGTTGTTTTCGGTTTGTAACTGTGAATTCTTTTCGTGTGAGCTCGGATCCCTTGGGTATTTAGCCAACTGTCCTTTCGTTTCTTTATAACGTAAAAGTAATGAAACCAGGGCTATTTTTAACCTCCCTCGGCGCCCTAGGCACTTCATATTTTTATGCCCCTCCCTCCACAATTTCCAAAGCAATTCCCACCTTCAGTCCTTACCTTGCGAGTTTTAGTTTGGGAAGGAATTTTCCTTAACTCTTGCTCTTTTCCCTTTCTTTATTTTTGCTTTTTAGAGAAGTTCAAAAATCGGTTTTTTTTAAATGGGCAGAATGCCAAATGTTATGCAACGAAACATTTAGACACAACAATTTTTGAAAAAAAGATTCGTTTCCACTGTTAACCCAATAAAACTGCATTCAAGGTAAAATAAATACCCGATAGCACTTTGGGAAGTTTGATTTATTAATGGTAACGATGAACGCACGCGACAGATATTTATGATGATATATTGCCTTGGTGTCGAAATAATGCCAGAGGACGTTCTAGGTATATTTAGTTCTAAAATGTCTCCTAATAACCTAGAGCCACAAAATGTTTTACCTTGTAATTACCATGGAAAATAACTGAAAAAGTTACAAAAACATTCAAATTCTTTACAAAAATGCGGAAAGAAGAACAAACTGAACAGGCTTCGGTGACAAATTGACACCAATGGACGTTCTAGAGTTTAGGTAGTCGGTACCCCCTATACCGACAATGTTAAAATGATCCATTTTAGGAACCTGTTTCTCAGAAACAGTAAAATATAAAAACTTCAAATTTTGTCTGTATATTAGTTAGGCTTTTTTATTTAAATAATGGTAAAATATTTCAAATATATTGTTTACTTTTTTCAAAAGAATTCATCGTAAAAGTATCGCTTTGAAATTTTTGAAAATTGTCATTTTTTTACGATAACTGCTTTTCAGCAAAATATTTTGGGAAAATCTCCAAAAAGGTAGCTCCATATTATATATAGTTAAATATTATTGTGTGCAGTAAAAATTGCTAATACATTCATTGAGTAAATTCTTTGAAAAAGGTACACTCGGTTTGAAAACAATCATTTTGAGAAAATTGCATTTTTAGTGAAAAAAGGCACGTCAACACAAAAATAATGAATTACAACATGTATTTGTCCTATTTTATTAAACATTAGTATCGTCTTCATTTTTTAAGCACAAAATAGGAATCAAAAAAGTCTTAAAATGTTCAGTAAATACATATATAGTATTTTTCAGTTTTTGATCAACGAAATTTTTTTAGCACTTTGCATCAATTTTCACAAATTCTGGAACAATCTGTAAGAATTTTTAACTTCGATGCATTACAAATATCAAATTTGACACTATAACATAATAAATATAATGTAAACATGTATCAATATGTAAAAGTAATGATTTGGAAATATGTGATTTTTTACGACATTACGAAAGGTTTCATTATGGATTTGTATGTTAACATGCAAACACAATTTCTAAAAGTTTCAAAATTAAAAATTTTGTCCTAAACTGAACAAGAGATTTTTAAAAAGGCAAAAATAAAAATGTTTTTATGTTTTTAAACATGCAATTTGTGTATTTTTACGCATGTACCAAGCTTCTCGCAACGATAAAAAGCATTAAACATCTGAGTTGTAATAAGTTAACTATTATTGAAAAACTTTTGAATATTAAAGCTTAAAAACTTGTATGAACAATAAATAAACATTAATATTTGCAATGAATTGACATATTTAAATTTATTGTTTAGTTTTCTCAAAAACATGTAACATAAAAATATTACTATGATTATTTTTTTAAAATTGACATTTTTTGTCACGATATATGGACTCCAGTCAAATATCTTTAGAAAATATCCCAAAACTCCCATGAATATATAAAGTTACATATCAGTAACAGGAGGGAAAAATTTCATGGGCATTCATGCATTATATTCTAACTAAAATATAAATGCAATTTTGAAAACATCATTTTTGAGAAAATTGAATTTTTACATTTAAGTGCAACTTTATCAAAAAAATAATGTATTCCAACATGTATTTGTCCCATTTTATTAAACATTAGCGTCTTTGCAATTTATTTTGTATAAAATAGTCAGCAAAAAATTCTTAAGTTGGTCAGAATAGCATTTTTCAGTTTTTTTAACGAGATATTTTCTAGTAATATATTAATTTTCTCAAATTTTATATCAATTTTTGAAGAATTTGTAGCTTTCATGCATTACTAATATCAAATTTTAAAATAAAGCATCATAAATATAATGTGAAAATGTATCAATATGGTTTTAATATGAATTTGAGATGATATATAAAAATACCTGATTGAATACGACATTTCCCAAGTTTTCGTGAGGCTTTTGTAAAATTATTGATTTTGTTGTTGCAGACAGTTTCTAAGTTTTAAATTTCAAAAGTTACTCTAAACTGGACAAAGGATTTCTAAAACAGCCAAAGTAAAACTGTTTTTATTTTTTAAAACATGAAAATTATGTATTTTTAAGTATGTAACAAGCTTCTCGCAAAGACAACAAACATCACACTTGATGTATCATCTCATGCCTTTATCTCAGAAATTATTAAACATAAAGACTCAGGATTTTGACTATATGTATTAATTATACATTTATATTTATACTGTGAAGTGTATTTATTTTAATATATTAATTAGTTTTTTCAAAAACTAACTTTTAGTTGAGCGAGCAAATATGATTATTATGAATTGTTTGAAATTTGACATTTTTTGTTATGATATCTGCATAAGAATATTTCAAATATGTTTACTTCAGTATACACAATTGCATTTAAGAAACAGAGTATAGGCATATAGTAAATTAACACATTTAGAAAAAAAGAAAGAAAACAATTTTTATAAAAAATCTTACCTTGTAGAAGTATTATCCTATTTATTTTTCATCACATATTATCTTCATTATGCATTATGCAGTTATAAAATTAAGATTCATTACGTAAGTATTTCTTACCTTACCACAATTATATATCCTGATTTTTTTTTTTTTAACACTTTTTATTAAACACTCGAATATTTAGTAATCATTAACAATAACTAATTAAAAATGAATTTCAACTAAAGAAAAAAGACCTAAATTTCAGTAAAAAATGACTACATTTTAAGTATAACATTTACTAAAACCCACATGAAAATCTGAAATTGCAGTTATACAATTATCTAAATTTAATTTGGGTATTTTAACAATTAATAATTAATCGAGGCTTTGCATCTTTTTCCCAGTTTTAAAAAAGGGAATGTTTACATTTCCATCTGTCAAAATGGGCGTTATAAATCAGCTGATTGTTTTTAAAAAATCATTTTAAAATACTTCTAATTCATGTAATAGCTTGTATATTATATCATTGGAAAGGTCTTGATTTGGAGATTTTAGAAAGATGAAAAACTCAAAATCGATTTTTAAAAGGTTATTACCCTACTGAATGCTCTTAACCTATTAGGCTAAATATTTTTCATATTAGACCTCGTTTCAGTCTTTACTCACTTACATGGGGAGGGCACGACAAAGGAAATTCATTTTGGGATGAGACTTGATGTAATATTAGTACTCCCTTAGGGTGTCCAACCCTCAATGTAATTTCATCGAATGGCCAAAAAATTCGAATAAAATAGCCTTCGAAAAATTCATTCTTAGCTTTTATACAATTAAGTTTAAAATATATAATAAATATTAAATTATATTTTTATACAAAAATTAGTTACAAATAGTTTTATAATGTGAAATACAATATACTATAAATAAAATATTACATATAATATAAAATTATTTATAAAATATATTATTAGTATTATTAAATTTGTTATTTTATATTTATATATAAAATATTTAACAAGTCATTTTTAAATAAATTTATTTAATTTTTAAAAACTAAATGAATTGAAAAAAAAGTTGATCACGTGATTGTAAACCTATTCGCCGGCATAGCAAGCACCAACCATGCTACTGAGTCGCTGGAGGAAATGAACACTTATTTGTGTAAAATAAGCATGAATTTCGAAGGCTATAATTTCCTTAGACGTGCTCTCGACGCGTTAGAGGCAGAAATGATTCTCTTAGGACTCGCTATGTGGAGGCACGTTCCCTGTAATTAAATTTTTTTTCTCGTTTTTATCCCTCCGATATTTTTGCGCTCTATGCACGTGGCTAGTGTGCCTAAATGGAAAAGTGGCCTTGAATGATACACTCTCATTTTGAACCGGCGGAAACAAAAAAATAATCGCAAATGATCAAAACTAATTTATTCGTTCTAACAAAAGTGATATCGCACATGCCTATTACATTTCAAGAATTTATTCGAAGAACAAAGGAACAAATACGTAAATACACGATGAAAATAAATAAATATCGAATCGTTAATTATATATAAAATGAGAGAGATATCTTAAATATATTCCCCTTTAGTTCACAGGAAATGTAGCATAATTGAAGGGAGTCTTCACCGAATGGCAAATCTTTCTCTAGTTAAGCTCCACAAATTATAATTCGCAGTACCTTTTATCAGTCAGCTTTCTCTAATTCGTGTTGAACATGGAAGAAAGGCGTGTTACGTTGGGGAAAGAAACCAGTTAAGATATTACATTCTACTGTTGTTTTCGATCAAAGCATTTGGGTTTAGATGTAGAAAGTTTTCCCACCATTGATGCTGTTATATGCTAAGCAGGATGCATTGTCTAAACAACTGGGGATAGACGATTAGAATATCTAAGTAGAAACTTTAATAAAATTTGCTTATCTGAAGCATTTGGGGGCTTATTATGTACAGACATGATTCGGATTTCATTGGCACCAAAAATTTTAATTCCCACCGATAAAAAACGAGTTTTTTAAACATGGATTTTCTTTCAAACTTCACATTTTGCGTAACATAGGTTTTTTATTTTTCGTTTTTTTGTTTTTTTATTCTATCATTTTTTATTCCTTTATTTCTTTGACCGAAGAAAAATTTTACAGAATCAGCATGATACATATTGCGTAAGCGATTTGTAAGTAAATTACTTCAAAATTCAGTATCCACTATAATGTAATTTGGAACATCACTGAAATGATTACTTTTACCTGTAGTATTCGTTTTCAATACATTTATATTTTAAATTCTTGTAGTTATATCAGCTAAAGGCTGGTTTTAAGAATTGTCATTTTCAGTAGTACTCCTTTGCTTAGAAATATTGCCTCTTAGGAAGGTGTGAAAGTTTTGCCCTTAGCATTTCTCAACAGAAAAAACTTAATTTAAACAAAGTAAAAAAAAAAGCTTTTAAGTTATAAAAATTATATGCTTATATGCAGAATAAATATTGGTCTTTTTTATCAAAATAAAAACCTTTTCTTTATCAATTTTAGTTAAGTAATTATAAGAACACCAAAAACTCAAAATAAAAACAAACTGAAACGATTTTTGTAGTTAAAGCTGAAATTAATAACCACTTCTCTGCAAAATATTAGTAATTTAATAAGAGGACACAGTACGATTCAAATGACAAAAATCGGTCAAAAAATCAAAAATTATTTTAGCCTAAAGTATTCTTTACATAATTTTCTATAACCTCACAAAATTTGAAAGCTAAAAACTTAAAAAACGCAGAATTAAGATAGCTTTTACGTTCGTTTTTATTCACATCCCTATGGCAAATCAAAACTTTAAGCTTACTTATCTCAGAAATATAAAATAACTAGTTTGTCTTCATTTAAAATGCAAAGGCTTTTTTTTCTGTTATGCTTATTGTTTTGAATTTCTTTTTTACCTATTGCTAATAATACATGTTACAAAATTTGGTAAGCATTTTTGAATCAAAACAATACTTATTTTTTTAAAAATATTTGAATTCAGGATTTATACATTTTTAAAGAATTTTCAATAAGCATTCATAAAAAGAAGTATTGTACGAATACCAACCATGTTATCCCAAAACTCATACCAACTTTTGTTACACATTGTTTGACGTACATGTAAATCAAATTTCATAAATGTAAGTCAACTTTTGTAGGAGGAGTAGCATTTTTTAAAGCAACTTCCCACTTTTTAAGTTTTATCCTTAAAAAATTATTTAGTTATCTTTTTATGAAATTTTGGACACAAAATCTGTTTAATATAGTATACACACATAGGAGGCAACAAAATTTTTTTGAAAATCTTTAAATTAAAAATTTTGCGTAAATCATACCATGTCCCCTTAAATTTAAAAATGGAAAAATGATTTAAAGTGAAACCGACACCTCTCAGCTGTCAAATATAGCGACTGACAATACTCAGAAAACTTGGAATATCTTAAAAATTATTTGGTTATTACATATGAAATTTGGGGCCAGGATTTCCAATCGTATGGGCTACAGGAAAATGCAAGAAAACTTTTTCGATACATTCGTCATTTTTAGGGCAATGTGTTGTCTTAAGACTGTGCTTCTCAGTTTCAATCTTTGCGACCTTATATGCAATCAAAATTTTCATCTCGTCCCTCTCCCTATAAAAACAATGCATTGAATTCAATATAACTACACTTTAGACAATAAGACTTTAACCTCTTAATTGCCACCGGAGTATATAAACATCTCAATCCGTTAAAGCTTTAATTACCCTGAACGTATATATACGTCTTTCCGAAGTGTGAACTTTTCTGTGCACTCCTATCCATAAAATTATTCCGAATGCTTTTGAAATTCAATAAAATGAACTTGACAGTGTTTGCGAATGATTTACATATATCAGAGGATTTGCTTATTTATTCCTTTTCTTTCCCCACCCCCGAACCCTGCGTGGAAAACGGTGGCATTGAGGAGCGAATCAAATGGCTTTAAATCGGCCGTTAAGAGATAAATTATAAAAAGTACAAATTATCAAGAAAAGTGTTAATTTTTGTATGTAATTTAATATATGAAAAGCCCATGGAGTGACTGGTAACATGTGTGTAGTACTGATACATTTATAAGTGTACCATATCAGTGTAAATGTGCATTTATTTTTTATTATGTCAGAATATATATTGTATATTAACTTTCAGTAAATTAATAGTTTTTTAATATAAACTTTTGTTTTCGACTTTTCTGTATGCTCGCGCCCCCCTCGTCAAGAGTACGCGCCCCACAGTTTGAGAAACGCTGCCTTATCATACGATTTTCGCAAAAATTTTTAATTTGAGGATTTTTAAAATTTTTTGGTTTACCTCATTTGTGAGTATACTATGTAAAACAGATTTTGTGCTCAAAATTTCATAAAAAGCTATCCATGTAATTTTTTAAGGAAAAAACTTAAAATTTGTGAAGTGATTTTAAAATGCTACTCATCCCCCCTGCAAACATTTACGTTCACGCAAGAAATTTGACTTGCAAGTACGTCCAACTATGTACAGCCAAAGTTGGTATGGGTTTTGAGGCAACATGGATACTTTTTGTACAATACTTTGTAAAGTATTCGCTCGTGGGTGATGCCTTACTTCTAAGTTATCTTCTTAACCTAGGGGTGTGGAAGTCAACAAAGAACCAGACGTTGCCATGATCGTAAAATGTCTTTATTAAGGTCCTAACTTAAACACCAACAATGATAATATTTATATTATAACTTAGAGGATCTGAGGTGAAAAACACACAAAACGTATGACCAAATAAGCGCGATTTTAATCGCTATATTCCCGCCTATTCATAATCTCAAATTATACACAGTTCTAATAGGTAACAAAATTATCCTACCTTAATCTCTTGTTTAACCCAGTGTTTCTCAAACTGTGGGGCGCTCCCCTGGGGGCGCGAGCATATCGAAAATAAAAGATTTAAAAAAATTTTATTTACTGGAATGAAGTAAAACAAAATATTTTCTGACATAATAAAAAATATACACATTTACACGGAAATAATATATATATATATATATATATATATATATATATATATATATATATATATATTATGTGCGATTTTACATCATCAAAAATAAAAGCTTCTACTTCAAAACTCTTTTTTATAGCTATATTTGATACTATAACCAAATAAAAAACGCTTTATTCGATTTGCTGTAATCCCATGATGAGAGATGTTTTTATTACGTTTACTTTTCAAAGCGAAAATGCTACTCTTTCAGAGGAAAGACAAAACCCAGACCCATAATAAAAAAAATTTAGGAAGATAAAAAGTTCATCACTGTTATATATTATTGCCATCAGATGTAGGCAGCAGAATGTATTTGCTGCGGTTTGACCTTCGAGCTTGCTTGTACGGTTAGTTACGTCCCTGCTCTTATGTATTTGTTTTTTCATTTAGAGAAGTTTGAAGGATTACTAAGCCAAGCATAATGAAAAAGGTTTTACATTTTTTTAGAACAACCATATTGTAATAAATACATTTTTAATCCGGGAGCGGTCACGCCGAGCACAGAGTGCACAAAATCGGTAATTCTGGCAAAACTGTTTAATTGTTACCAATGGCCCTGACACACTATCCTTCTGTTTGACAATTTTAACGTGAACTAAAATATATTTGTCACATATCTCCCTCTTTTTTGGGAGTGACAGACGTTTTTTTTTCGATCTTAAGGTACTTGTTTTGTCTGAGTTCCCGGTGTGATAACTTATTTTCCGAAATATTTTCTGTGTCTTTGAAAGTAGGTGAGTATATTTTCTCTTAATTAAATTATTCACTGGAATTACGATTTTTATTGTGTATTATAAAAACAAATATAAAAAAAGGATTGGGGTGACACAATAACCCCACTCGACTATTAGTATCAAGTGCGCGCCTGCTCCAGGGTTAAAACATGTTGAAGTCTTTTCGCTTTAAATATTAAAAATAGTACAATTATTCTTCATCAGAATTTTTTTTATTGTTCATTATTCAACATCAATTCTAAATGCTAATTCTTTGAGGCGTAAAATTACAGTTCGCTTAAAACTAATTATAATTTGAGCAATCATTTAAAAAAATATCATTTTACATTTTTGTAAACATTGTCGCACACTTGGCACCTTACAATTAAGCGATTATATCAATAATGTTTTATTTTCTTATAAATGCAAAAAGCGGGTACTTCAGCCGGTACACTTTTAATGTATCAGTGCTGCACAGAGTATTTTATAACTAATTAATTAATTCTAAATTAAGAATAAGTTTAATAAGTATTAGCGGCTTTTTCATGGGCTTGTCTTACAGAGCAAAGTTTTTCAAAGGAATCCTTATGAATAGAAATTGACCCTCTGAGTTCTTTTTCTACATGTAGCTGATATGTATATTTTGTCTTCTAAGCAACCACCGCATTTTGTAATATGTTCCAATTTAAAAATTAGAGAAAGGAAAAATAACATAGTAATTATCCTATTACTTAATATTTTTTTTGCTTAAAAGTAACATATACAAAATTTAATACTTATGTCATGAACTTGTACGGTTTATAATAAAGATTGTTGCTTTAGCGTCAAAGTGCATTATTATTGCATTCAGTACATTATTAATGTATAAGGGGGGGATAAAAATTGTGATTGAAAATGGGGGCGCCAGTATTGAAAGTTTGACAGGCACTGGTTTAACCGCAATCCTTTTGGATCTTAAATATATTTTGTTTTCTCGCGTGGAATAGTATCCACCTTGACTTGATCGCTCTGTCATGGATAGCTTCACACTTAGTGACGACTTTTTTCTCTTCCTTTAGTTCTCTTGCTTAAACTCAGACTAGCATAATCACTTCCCAATAGGTTTCCCGCTTACGTTAAACTTCTGCTAATTGAAAGGTTTTTAATTTGCATATTCACGCTTCGCTTCTGGATTTGGTGGGAAAGAATTTGCCTTTTTCTGCCCCAAAGAACCCAAGAAGAATTTTTAGTAGAAAAAGCGATGAGCCCGTTACAACTTTTTTCTATGATTGCTTATTGAAAATTTCAGAAAAAATTTATAAAATTTTTAGTTTATTATTTTTAAAAAAATAAGTATTACTTTTATTCAAAAATGCATACTAACTTTTGTTACATATACAGTTGGCAATAGGTAAAAAAAAATGTTTAAAGCTGTAGGCACTATAAAAAAATGCCTTAGCATTTTAAATGAAGACAAACCAGTTATTTTATCTTTCTGAGTTGTCAGTTTAAAATTTTGATTTGTGATAGGAATGTGAATAAAAGCGAACGTAAAAGCTACTATAATTCTGCATTTTTTAAGTTTGTGAGGCTATAGAAAAGTATATAAAGAATAATTTTGGCTGAAAAAGTTATATTTGATTTTTGGACCAATTTTAATCAATTGAATCGTACTGTGTCCAATTTAAAAGCGACAGGGAATATTGAATCTAATTGAATTTGTTCAATAATTAGTTTTAATAGTTTAATATTACGAGGGTATATTTTAGTTTGCAATATCCAACTGTTTCACCTTGTAAGCAATTGAAATTATGAGTAATATTTGATTGTTTAAATCATTTGTTTAATCGATAATTTTTTATTTATTTTTATCGTATTATCGTATTGTCATCCAAAACAATCATGTATAGAATATTTAAGCGTAGCGTAAATGAGCTCTTTAATAAGTGGGGGATTGTGTTGACTAAGTCGTCCACATGGAAGCCATGTCACAAATTTGGTCGCGAAAATTTATGCCAACGTGACTGCATTTGTGATTCTTTATATAATAAGTTTTAGTCAATTTTATTAATTATAATTAAGTTATCGTATAGTCATTCTAAGCAATCGTTTGTAGAACATTTTAGCTGAATAGAGTGATTTAAGATGCAAAAATAATAATAATAATAATAATAATTTAACTCAGATTTGCAATCTGAATAAAAGAAAACCTATTGATAAAAATATTATCAGACATCAAAGTTTGAAAGTAGTGATATAATAAAAAAAATCATAAATGAACATTTTTTGTCAGTTTCTACGAATATAAAAAGAAAAACAATGATATAAATAATTATAATAAAAAGATCTTTGCCTGGTGTTTCCTATAATGCTTATGTAGTCAAACTATAATGTTTTAATTCATTGAACAGTACATGCTGCATAAGAAAACTTAACAATTTTAATTTTAGAAGAATTCTTTATTGAATATAATTTATATTTTGTTTAAATTGAAGTCTATCGGATGCACCAGGTGATCTAAAAGTGTGTCAACTTTAAAAAATTCAATAAATCTATGAAATAATGTAGGTACAGAGGTAAAAATTCACACGCATGCTTGAAATGACAAAATGTTTTATTGAAATCAAAAAAGTGCAAGAAATGGAATATAGATGACGCTGTGACAAAAGTCATAATTAGAAAAACAAATGATTTTTATCAACAAGCAATGCTCTTTTTGACATTTCGTTTGTGAACATGTTGAACATTTCGGTTGTGATTCATCAGCAATATAGAATACTGAAAATAGCACTGTGCAGCTTATGAGTAATTATATTATAAATTTGCATCGGATCTTGGATATTAGCTTCCGTAACGAGTTGGGACAATCACGGTAGACTTGAGATAACCCAGCGTTTCACAAACTTTCAATCCTTGCGACCCCACTCTTCAATCACAATTTTCATCGCACCCCCTCCATACAATGACGACACTTTGAGGCTAAAGCTACGATACGACCTTAACCTCTCCACCACCGACGTATATAAACGTCTCTCTCAGCCAGTGCGTAAATTGCCACGGGCGTATATATACGTCTTTTTCAAATACGATATTTTCTGTTCACTATTATCCATAAAATTATTCCGAAGGCTTTAGAATGTAATAAATGGACCCTGACAGTGTGTTTGCGAAGAATTCACTTATTTCAGGGGATTTCATTATTTATCCCTCTACATCACATATGCTCACCGGTGGTATTGAGAAGCGAAACATTGAATCGGAGATTAATTATAAACTGTATCAAGATAAGTGTTGATTTTTGTATATAAATTATACGTAACAAACCCATGTGCTTAACTAAGTATAGTTAAATTAATTATTGTGCATTTATAAGTGTATTCTATCAGTGGAAATGTGTATTTTATTCATCATTATATATTCTGTTGGTTTATGTTCAGTAAATTATTATGTTTTTTAATAATCTTGTATTTTCGACTTTTCAATAGGCTTGAGCCCCCTCCTTGGTTTATCAAGCCCCCTAGGGGGCGCGCCCCCCAGTTTGTGAAGCACTGAGGTAACCCCACGTTTAATAATCACACGGATTGAGATCTGCGAACTTGAAAGGACAAGCATGACTCAAGTGTTGACTTAGCACGCGATCTTCCCCAAAAGATGTGCGCAAGAGATTTTTAACACCTTTATTACGGCGATAGAATCATACATCTGCAATAACAAATTCTCCATTCTAATAGAACACTTTTACCAACAATTTATTTCTTGTTAAAGGGAATATGCTCTATTAGCTGGTGCATCTGTTTCATCTCTGACAACAGCTTATTTTGTACACGATTTGAATGCGGCGTCACTGACATTTTGCGATTCATAGATTTCAATAAAACTCCAAGTCGTCAATTTTTACATCTTCAGCTACATTATTCTGTGAATTATTGAATTTTCAAATGTTAACGGTTTTTTGGTCATTGTGTAATTTTTTTTCATATATATAAACAATTTTGAAAAAATCAATAAGTTATTTTCAGGTTTTCCAGAAATGATCATAAACAAGTAATATAAAAATAATTTTTTTGAAGTCAATATCTACTTAGGACAACAAAGGAAAATTTTATTTTAGTTACTTTCTTATAAGTAATTATGATTAATATAAATATATATATACTAATTGGTATACCCGTTCTTCGCACGGGTGAACTGAAAAATAAAACGATACAGATTGAAGGATAAAGAAGATTTTATTGAGTTAATTTTTTACGTGAATTGCAACTTATAAACAAAAAAAAAGCTTTTTGCATATCTCAGCTAAACAAAAAATGAAAAAAGAAAAACTTTTGTTAAATTTTAAGTCCATAAATCTAATGGCTCATAAAAAGGATTTTTTTTTTATTTATAACTCCCCGTAACACTCTTGCAGGTTGATTTTTGAAAATACCTTCCTAAGCTGATCTCTGCTGAGCAAAAGTAAAACATTGTTAAAAATTTTGTATAATGAATGCTTAAAAAAGTGTAAATAATTTATATCTGAAAGTGTAATACGTTAATATTACTTTCTGTTGTATTTATTTTATGTTGAAATTTTAATATTCGCAAGCAACGCCGTTTCTTAAATTATAATGGGGTTTCAATGAAAAACAAAGTGAAATGTTGGCGTTAGAGTGAATTTGGCAACTGTCTAGCTACTTTCATAGCTCGAGCTTTATTAGAGCTTTGGGAAAGATTAGGCTCATGCTTTCGCGGCATAATTCTTAGTGGATCCTTTTCTACATTTCCAAAAAATACAGTGACCGCGTTAGCCCATTGGTCAAGGTATCGGATCGTGGCTGGCCTTGTCACGAGTTCGAGCCCATTACCACTAAAGACCCTTCGTAAAGGGGAGTGATGCACGTTAACTTTTTATCTACCACATTATGATTAACTGCAATTTTTTTCATGCAATATTTTTTTAGATCACTGCATTGAAAAAATTAAGAAATATACATAAACAAAATACTCACCTTTGAGAAATTTAGTCCGTTAGAGCTAATTAATTAATTAAAAATATGCTACTGTAAAATTAATTATATACACACTGTTCACTTAAAATAAAGAGTTAAATCGTTTTCTAAGGTTCTCATTAACATACAAAAAAATAAGCCACCTAAATTTTGATGTTTATTATTTCGGGACAAAAATTAAAATCTTTGCAGTCCGCTGAAAAATCCGTCAGCTGAAAACACAATTTCTGCTATAAAACTATTAGCCTTCCTCGCTAAAATACTCATCATAGAACCCGTGCTGCCATATACCTTGGTAGAGTGGATTTCAAAGAATATTCTTGCTAAAAGTATTGTTAGAATATTCGTAAAATTGGTTATTCTATGTTATTTTTAATTGAATGGTACTTATAAGTACCGTCGGTCCGGCGTTGCACGGGCTTTCTCTTTCTCTCATGACGCCAGCAATTATGTGTGTGTGTGTGTTTGCCCCCATGCAATGGAAGTGATTTCTAAAATTATTCCATTAAATTTCCCTTTTTCGATATTTGATCCTCTTATTTTCGATTTAAGACAGGTTTCTTTTCCCTCTCTCTAGCCCGGCATAACATGGAGTTTTTTTTAGTGTAAAATTATTGTTCCCTGTTCTCCTCCCCCTCACATCTTCAAACTTCGATGTATGACTTATAAAAAACTACATTGCGTTAGTTAAACAAATATTATTGAGAAGCAATAAAAAGAAAATGACTCTGATGCTAAGAGTAAAACAAAAGAGCTTGCCTTATTTTTTTAATATAATAGTTAGTTTCTAAGAAACTAAAATAATAAAATAAATTTCAGATTTTCATGAATCAATTACAATCGTTACATATAGTTAGCTTAAAAATGTCTCTGAATTGTATTTTGAATCAAAATAATAGACGATGTACTTGTTAATTATTAAATATTTAATTTAGTCATGAAATAATTGAAATAATCCTTTTAAAAACATTTATATATTAATAAAATCCATTTTCTATGAGTAATAAATAAAAGAAAACTTACAGATAGCTATTGAAACGATTGCTTTTTTTAATGCTTGAATGAACATACATATATATATATAGCCCAGATATATATTTACATGTACTGAAAACAACATTCAAAAAGAAAAAAAAATAACTACCTGATAAAAACATTTTGATATTTCATTTTAATTTCATAGTTTTCCATTCCACTGTGTTTAGTAAATTATTTAAACGGACGAAAAAAATGCATATTATACAAAACTAACATATTAATTATTTTATGTATGGAATAAATTAAAAACGAGCGCGCACTGAGGTATGGAGTAGACAAAATAAAAGGAGAGGCTTTGCTTCATACAAAAGAGATACATATGTGCTGTCACGGGCTTTTTTGCAGATGGCAGAATTTTTTCCCACTTACTTGACAATTATTGTTATATTTTAGAGACTTCAAACACTATCTTTATAAATTATAGCCTATGTGTTATTTTGATGTATAAGCTATGTTATTGTAAAGTTTCATTAAAATCCATTCAGCTGTTTTTGCGTGAAAGGGCATCAAACATCCTCACAAACTTTCACGTTTATAATATTTGTAAGGATACATATGACAAAATAACAATAGTAAGTGATCTTTTTCATTTTCCTTTTTATGTATGGTGCTGGACTGTTATTTTTGTGTTTGCTGCTATTTGTTCATTAGTTAATATTTTAATGATTGAAAAAGCTGTATTCACATCAAGTGTCATCCATGAGAAGTTTAAAAAATGTATTTGGACTTGAATGAATGAATATAAAGTGTTTTATTAATGACTGAAAATTTGAACAAGATATATATGTATATATATATATGTATATATATATATGTATATATATATGTATATATATATGTATATATATATATATGTATATATATGTATATATATATATATATATGTATATATATGTATATATATATATGTATATATATATGTATATATATATATATATGGGGAGAGTGTGAACTAATATTAGGAATTGAATCACCTAAAGGTAATTATATGTATAACACTAATTTAAAAAAATTCTCCAAGGAAAAAAATTCATTAGATTTTGCGACTATAGCAATACTAAGTTCATGTTTTCTTTTTTATAAAATTATGTTCAGTTCGGTTTCTGAGTGTAATAGGTAAAGCAGGTTTATTGATGTATATTTTCTTTAAACTATTCAAACAATCAATTCCATATCTGAGCAGACATATACCGGTTGATTCAAAATAAGTGTGACAAATTTTAAAAGTATATAATTATTTATGATGACTTTCTATCATTTTACTACTGGTTTTATTTGAAAAATGAAACATTTAAATTTCCAATCTAACCATTTTTATTAGCGAGAGGATATAACAGCTCTGAAATTAGATCCTCAAACCTGGAACGAAATTTTACAGCTTTTGAAGGATGGTTGCTCAAGTTCTGTAAATAATAAGGCATTTGAAAATCAAAAAAGACATTTTTCTATTGTATTACTATCTCAACTTTAAAAAGAAATAAAATTTGACTAGCAATCAAATGCTCCAGGGAAAAATGTGGACGGAAGGAAGTCCTTAATGAAAGAGAAAAAAAGTAGCTGAAAAAAATTATTGCTGTAGAAAACTATTTGCCTTAAAAACCTATCGCAAAGAAACTATAAATATATTAATTGACAATTAATGGTCAGATAAAGAAAATTGGCTATAAAAAAGTAATTCTTCCACACACACACACACACAGTCTGTCGTCAAATGTCTGTTAAGACATTAGAAGAAATTCTTGGCCTCTGTAATTAAAGTAACGCAAAGGTAGATACAAAGCATGGATAACTTCTGGTGAAACACTGTTTCATCTATCGTTCACAACTGGCAAAACGATTAATCAACATATTTTCAAGCAAAATAACGTCGCAAAGACACAGCTGTTTTGAAAAATGCAAGTTGGCCGTCAGGTGCTTTGGTAAGGACGGTATGGTATGGAAGGCCTAACAAAACCATTTTTTGTTGAACCAAACACTTTAAAACTGATGCTAAATACAATTAGAATAAAATTTGAAACACTTGATCAGAAAAAGTAAACGGCTTTACCCTCAAGGAAACTTTGTTTTTCACCAATAATCTGTACTAAGTCATAATGTAAAATTAACTATAAAATGTTTGAAGATCTAAAAATAAATATTCTGCCTCCTATATAATAAATGGCTATCACTCTTTCCTGTCTGTGCGATTATTTTCATGGGGATATTTCAAACACAATCAAGTAGACGTAAAGTAAGAGCATTTCAAGGACTTCAAAAAAACAATTTAGGAGGGAGGTTGGAAAAATACCTCAAAAATGACCGAAATAACTCTTTAAGCTCATCTAAAACGCTTACAAAAAGCGTACTGTGCTAGAGGAAACCACATTGAAAATTCCATGTAAATAACTTTATTCAATAAAAATAATGAGGTTATTAATGAATCAACTGGTACGGAGAAAAATTTAATTTCACTTGGTAAATCCGCCCCTATAATTACATAAATGTGTTTTGAAATGTACAGTTAAATTTCCATTACGAAGATATTTAACAAATGTTTGTTGCAGGTAGATGTTTGCTTTTACCTTCCAGACGTGTATTGTTCGCATTAAGTCATAAATATAAATTTAATTATTTCTCTATTGAGAAATGAAACATTTTCCGTTGAAGTAGAATTGTATAGCGAGCAATAATGTAATATACTATGAAATATTTAATTTAATTTGTGTGTTGAAATTTTCAAAGCGAATGAGTGGATAAATTGGTTATAAATTAATTACAAGCGTCTATTCAAACAGTTCAGGAATAAGGTATTTATCATAAAATGCAAATGTTCAATAAATACAAGCAACCGATTTGTAAAGGAGATTGAATAATTTGATTCTTCAATAATTACGCCTAATACATTTCTTATAGCTAATTTATTAATTGAAATTAAATAAATAATTACATTGAAGTAATAAAATAGCATTTGTTAACCATTTAAAACATGCATTCTAGTAAATAAACTTGCTATAGGAAACAAATAAACATGTTAATTTCAACAGTTATTGTGACTATTTGAGTTCCTGGTATTTACATCAATATTAAATTATAAAATAAATTAATTTGAAATGGAAGAAAGTAAAAGAGTTTCAAGGAGCTTTTCAAAAAATTGAATACTTTTTCAATACTTGATATCTTAGTAAATACTTGTAAATAACGTGTACAGTGATTTATAGCTTTGTATTACATATTGGTATCTTTAAAACCGTATAATTTGGAACCATTTTTTGCCATGGTAATATTGTGGGAGTAATGTTCTGGAAACATTCAGGTTCATTAAATTTTCAATAAAATTAAATTTAGTTCAATAAAAACTTCAATTTAACCAGTTCACTGTGGTGCCTAAGTCTCAGAGAGCGCGATTATGTGTGTGCCACAGAAATCGAGAGATGAAGAGAATATTCGTCAAACACAGAGTAAGTTGCGCTGTTAAAATAATGTATCAAAAAATGACAGGGTTATTTTTTTAAGCTACCAATTGTATCGTTAATAATGTATTTATTTATTTGATTAACATAAACATATATTATATACATATTACTTGAAAAACTCAACTGACTAATTTTTTGTGACTATCTACGAATTTTAGTGACCGTCATAATTCCCGGTCTGAGAAACCTAAACACACATTGATTTACTTTCTTCTTTTCTGACAGAAGAATTTCTGCTTGTCTTAGAATTAAGGAAGCTCTGAAGAAGTGCTGTAGGATTGATCACAGATCCTCTTACAAGAAAGCATCCTCACCTTTCTCACCCCAATAAAATAGCGTTTCTTAAGGCAGCCTGGCATTGGGTCATCCTTCTAATGTCAGTAGTTCTAGCATCCAGTTATAGGCATTTCGATAGTAAGGTACTTTTTGGCCAACAGCTATCATTGGGCCAGCACCCTGTAGGCATCACGCATTTGTACCATACACTTTGAATCAACTTTTCCACTTTTGTTTTTGGTTCTTTTAAGCCGGGATCTAGAAAACATTATCATGGCACATAAATAAATCCGTTATGAGATCTTATACGCTGTTACAACATGTACATACAGGGACGCATGAGTTAATCGTAATGTTTTTCATGTTTTTTATTCATTTGTTTTTCTTCTACTGGCCTTGAAGTATTGTAAACATCTTGAAATTTGATAATATGTATTGTTTCTCTCTAAGTTACTATTTAAATAGTCAATGGTCACTACTTTTTACGCATGGCAATTATACTCATTTCTAAATGACGAATATACTCGTTTATCATAGTTAATGGGTTAAAATAAAAAAAACAAACTTGAATAAAAATTAAGGATTATAAACAAGTGTATATTCTTATTTCAAGCTGGATATAGCGCTAACCATTCCCTTCAACTAGTTACACCTCATCTAAAAGCATACATGCAGTTAGAAAAATAAATAATTAAAAAAATAAGTCAATTCCTATTTAGATCAACAAAGAAAAATTTTATTTTAGCTACTTTTTATTTAATAATTACAATTAACATAAATATGTATATACATAGGTTAGAATCACAACATTAAGTTGTAATTCATTTTTATTAATTAACATTAAAGTATCGCATTGTCATCCAAAACAATCGTATATGTAAAATTTCAGTTCAACTGAATGCTTTGAAGCGTGAGAAAAAAAATCTTTTAAAGTTGTGACCCAAATTGCTAAAAATGAAACCAACGTGGCTGTATCTGTAATTCTTTAAATAATTAGTTTCAGTCAATTAATTTAATTAATTATACTTAAATCATCGTATTTTTACACAAAACAATAGTGTATAGAAAATTGCAGCTCAAACGAGTGCTTTAAAATATGAGTAAAAAACCTTTTCATGTTTTGACACAAGTCTCCGAAAGGGTCGCTAACTCGCCAAAAGTGATGCAAATGTAGCTGTATTTGTAATTCTTTGATATAATTAGTTTCATACAATTAATTTTTATCAGTTATAATTAAATTACTATATTGCCATCCAAAATAGTCATGTACATAAAATTCCAGCTCAATGGAGCGCTTTAAAATGTATTTTATTAACGATTGAAAATTCCACGAAGATAATAAACAAATAAATAAATATATAGAGAGTGTGAGCTAATAGTAGGAATTGAATAAAAATGGGGTTGCAATGATTTTCGTTGGCGTGAATTAACATCACCAAGGTCTACAATGAATTGGAGTTTTAATAAATATATTGCCAGTTGTGCGTGTGTGCTCGGCTTTTTCCTTACTATAGTAGGGACTAAGTAAAAAAAATAGAAACGCTAAAGAAACAAGATCTGATTTCATGTCCAAAAAGAGCGGTGTTGTTATAACGAAAAGTAAATAAAAACTGGGTAATATTATTTTGGATTGTGCGTAGACTAATTTTTTATATATTTATTAAATATAAAAAACAATTTTCTTGTAGCGTATAAACAATTTATTGAATTTTATATTCTCAATTTTGGTTCAACACCTTTTGCTATCTTTCTGGCAACAGCGATATTTCTAATTTTAAAAGATTTTTCATTTCTGCTGGTAAAGAACTGTTCTAAGCTACTTTCGGCGTCCGCATTTGAAGCGAAGGTTTCACCGTCTAAAGTATATTATAGAGACAGGAGGATGTAACAATCTGAATATGCCAGATCTGGAGAACACGGTGGGTGTAGAAGAACACATAAGATGTCAAACTTTGAAATGTGTTTTACTCGAAATTTGTTTTTTTCCGAATACCTCAAACGTGGACAGCGATTGCTCAAAAAGTTTTTTAAATACTTTGCTGAAACTTTTTGTGTATGTTCTGTATAACAGTAGAATTGTTTTAACCTTCAGATTTATCAATCACTGTTTTATTATACAATTTACAGTTCTTTATGTGAATATAGTCACTGTTTTTGAAGCAATTTCATATAATAACTAAGATAAATTGCTCTAGTTTTTGTAAAAATTAAAATACCTCTAATCCTGAAGGTTATTTCAAAAAAAAAGTGCAAAGTAATACATCAAAAAAGAAAAATTAAGAATTTGTTCATTTACTATTTATACCCCGTTTATGTGTAATTGTTTGTCAATTTTTACCCATTTTTTTCCATTGTAGTACTAATAATTTATTTAATTTTCTTAATTTTAGCCTTTCTTTTTCTTAAAATATATTAAATAAATCTAAAAACCACAAAGAATCTCCATATCTCCTTTTTTTAAAAAAAAAAGTTGTCGCAAGAAGTCGGATACCTTAAAAGGCTTTGAGGTGGTGAGATGTTTTTATTTCATTAACATTTGCGTTTAGCATAGATGTAGACAAACCCTTTATCTAACCTTCTGAAGATTTGCTTCAAAGATTTATCCTTTCCTTCACATTTTAGAAGCAAATAACAAGCTTTAATGTGATGAAGAAAATTTAATTCTGTACAAACATGCGGAATCCATAAGTAGAGTTTGGAAATTATGCCTAGGCGTTTCAAATGGTTTCACACGCACGCAGACTCAAAGTCTCCAATTCGATAAATTTTTATCTCTTAGAAATTTCGCAAGTTACTATTTGGTGGCTTTCAGTTCTCCGTTCCTTTATTTTAACACAATCGCCATTGAATTATTTTCAACAGCAATGTTAACCTTTAACATCAAAATTGTCAGAACAAAAATTTTCAAACTAGTTTTGCCACAGCTCTTCTGTTAATAAATCCCACTACTCATCGAATAGGGTTTTCTTTGCTTGCTTAGACATTTTATCTTTTCAGTAGTAAACAGTTAAAATAGGGTAAAAATGCTTCTTTCAACTTTCATTATTAGATAGGGTATAACAAAAAGACTACTACGCATAACGAAACTTTCTTGTAAAAAAGTCTTACTAACAGCCATCAAATATTTAAGAACAATGCGTATTAAAGCTACACAGTACCCTTTTTCAACAAAATATCTGGAGACAGTAATAGTAAAAATATAATTTATGTTTTATATTCATATTATATCATTCAGTTGATTCTGAAAGCAAAAAGTCAGTTTGACGAGCCACATTATTTTACAATTTTAAATAGCATGAATGCTTGAACTGTTTTTCAAACTCTTTTAAAATGTGCATCTTTTCAATTTTTTTAAACATTTTATAAGTGATTTATGTTTCTTAGATTATTGCAAATAAAAGTTAGAATGGATTTGAAAATATGTTCCCTTGGTGATTTTTAAAAATTCTTTTTCTATCTAAACCTGGAAAAAGACGAAAATCTTTGAAATATTAACAAGCATTTCTTAAAAGAATTACTGGAGATCTCAGACATCAATCCACACTAACATTAATAGAACATACGTCTGAGAATAAATACAAAAAATTCAAGTTTCTATCTTGAACAGAAAAAAAGCCTTTTGGAATTAGAAAACACCTACATTTTCAAAACTGAAAGTCTTTGAAAAGTGCATTTAAAGTTTGTAAAGACATAAAATAAACCCTTATAATGTGAGCAGCTTTAGTTTTTAAACACAATCTATAACAAAAATAACGACGCCCCAAGAAGGAGGTGCCCGATTATGATGAAATTTCGTATGCAAAGACATTTGTTCCAAAAAAGCAAATGATTGAAACTTAGTGTCCAATGAATGAATAGTAAGAGCTACAGCTCATTGGAACTGCGCACTCAACAGGTGTCTATAAGAAGCGATTCTCAATCTGATGGTCAAAATTTATGTTACATAGCGATTTAAGATATCTTTCAATGCCTGAAAAAATGCCTCGCCTCAGTTTTTGGGCTCATTGCAAGTATGTGTCAGAGTTTGAAAGAGGTCGTATCATCGGATTGAAAGAGGAAGGTTAGGCAAATCGGAAAGTCGCTAAACATATGGGTCGGAGCGATGCGGTCATTAGAAGATGTTGGCAAGAATGGGTGGACAATGGCAGTTTCAGCGTCATGATGGTAGCAGTAAACCTAGGGCCTCAGCAGATCGGGAGGACAGATTGATTGTCAGATAAGCTGTCTCAGAGCCTTATTCATATTTCTCAACCATCAGACGTATGACCCACACGCGAGTGTCCACCATGACCATTCACAGACGGTTGATAGAGTGAAGTTTACGCTCGTACCAGCCACTACACCACCTGCCATTTACGCCTACTTACCTCTGTCGAGCCATTTGTGTTTGGCTCGATCAGGTAGGAATCATGCTGACTGACTGGGGGCGTATAATGCTTATCGATGAATCCCACTTGTAACTGTGTCCTGAAGATCATCGAAGACGTGTTTGGAGACGCCCAGGGCAGCGTGCTGATCCTGCTTTTACTATTATACGCCCCACAGGCCCTCAATTGCAAATTAATGTCTGGGGTTCCATTCCGTTTGACAGCCGGATCCCTTTGGTTGTCAATAGATATACACTTACAGCCCAGCGGTACGTCGACGACATTCTGAGAACTGTTTTGCTACCATTCTTTTTGCCTTCTCCTGGCCTTATTTTTCAGCAAGATAATGCCAGACCACATACAACGCGTGCTACTGTGAATTATCTTACAGCTTGTCAAACATTTCCTGGACCAGCCAGATCGCCCGATTTCATCCAATCATGCATGTCAGGGATGTGATGGGAAGGCGACTGCTTCTACCAGGGAATCTTGATGACCTGTCCTGGCAATTGGAGCCAATTTGGTAAGAAATACCGCCAAATATCGGGGTTATTTATCACTCTATGCTCCGTCATGTGGCAATTTGCATCTGGACCAGAGGTGGGTCAACGCCTTATTGAGTTCGTTACTTAATAGCTCTGAAATAAATCATTCAATTTTACAGAAAATTTAATCACTTTCTATTTTGTGCATTTTCTTTCTACCCACAAATTTTTGTTTCTATCGGACAACTCGTTCTTGGTGTGTCGTTTTTTTTATTAAAGAGTGTGTGTTATTTTCCATTTTATGTTCTATATCCAAACACTATTTTGATCAATAATGATTGAAAACATATTTTAATTCAAAATATGTGTTTGCATAATATTGATATTTGTTATGACGACAGGTTATTTAGCCTAATCTTAACAAAATATTTTCACACACGTTTCGAAAAAAAATTCATAGAAATTTATGTACTACATAAAAATTATTCTAATTTAGACTAAAAATCACCAGGTTTACAAGTAAGTTTTAATTTTCTTAGCATTAAATTAGGAAAGTTAACAAGTTTTAAAATCACACAAAAAGCACTCAAATACCATAATATAGTATTACAATATATCTACTATGATGTAATTTGGTACATCATGAAAAAAAAACTCAGCTTTATCTGCAATACTTGTAGTAAGAATATTTGTATTAGGAAGTCTTATTGCAGTATCAGCAAGGAGTGTTTTTAGATACATCTCTCTCTCTCTCTCTCATTTTCGGTAGTATTCTAAATAGTGTATTCTTCTAAATATTGTTTATCATAGGAACATGAGAAAGTTTTGGCCGCGTTAAATTTTCCCAACATGACAAAAAAATTAATGAAAAAGTTTTTAAGT
Source organism: Trichonephila clavipes (assembly GCA_019973935.1). Classification (NCBI taxonomy): domain Eukaryota; kingdom Metazoa; phylum Arthropoda; class Arachnida; order Araneae; family Nephilidae; genus Trichonephila; species Trichonephila clavipes. The sequence goes on along the minus strand of BMAU01019865.1, from coordinate 512 downwards.
TACATATTTTTTTAAACAAAAATTGGCATTGAAATTAATTTTAATTAAGTATAACGATAAGAACTCAAAAAAACTCAAAACATAATCAAGCAGAAATTATTTTAGTAATGAAAGTTGAAATTAATAACCACTTCATACTGAAAGAGTTGATTTTGCTCAAAAATATTTTTAATTAATTCAATTTAAGAATGAAAAAATCGCTTTAAAATGAAACCGAATCCAAAATCTAATCTCAAATAACTTCAAATATCTTAAAAACTCATTTGTTAACAGATCGGAAATTTTTGGTAGTAGACTTTCTACTGATAAGAGGCACAAGAAAATGCACCCTCCCAAAAAATATATAAATAAATAAATGAAGTAAAATAAAATAAAAATGAAAACATTTCAGAATATTGGAAATATTTAGGGTACTGTGTAGTCTTAAGTGGGATATTTACTGAGGGGAGAATATTATTAAATCATGTACTTCGAAAAAAAACTAAATTATACTTTGCAAATAGTTCGATATA